>JAMKCF010000013.1:4207326-4512326 GCA_023634235.1 Pisaster brevispinus
GTGTAGTATCTTGCCTGAGCTATTCTCTTTGTAAACAACAAAGGCTACCGGTACAAGGTCTGTAGATGATAGTATTTTATATACTGAACATGCCATGCCGTTTGTTTCTTCTCTTTTTCAAGTCAGAAAAGTTTTTGTTCTGAAAATCTCATTTTCTAAGCAAAACTCTTCAGAGCATCAGAAAAATAAGTGTCTCTTGAAAAATAGTTCACAACATCAGGCATTTGTTTTTAGTTAACAAATAGACATTACAGCTGTAAAATTGTGAATTAAAGATTATTTCGATCACATGCTGGTTCACTTACATGGCTTTTTGTAAAAATTGTGGAGGAGAAGGCCTATAGCGGTTTGGGTTTACAAGAGTTTTACATCCCCCGGTTCTAAGGTTCACTTACTCTGGGCCGTAGCACCTAGTGTGCCCCGCCCATTTGACTGCATTTCCTGATAGGCTGACCACCACACCCTGCGAGCGAGATGAGCTGTAGTTTGATTAACAAGTTTAGGTACTTTGGGGTAGACTTGTATGACATCCCTTCGTGACGCGTATTCAAGCGACTTGGACACGGTGAAAACGTTCCTCTAGAGACAAAAACAAACTACCTAAGGCTGTGAAAATTTGTGGGAAATTTCTTACTTAAAAAAAAAAATCCATGATAAGTCTGTAACTTTTTCCGATGTAGTAGAAGAAAGCAGATATTAAGGACAACTTAGAATGAATACAAGACATCTAGAGATTTTGTGCATCATGAAAATAATAATGAAACGGCGGTCATGTTTTCGCTTTATAGCGCCCCAGCTTCTTTTTAAAATTCAATCTTGGCGTGGGGTTCGGACTTGGACCAATACGGACGATTCTGACTCGGACTTTGACTGCTCCGGTTTCGCACTTCGACTTTAGGTTCGGGATGGAAAACAAGCCTACCTCAGACGTTTTCTTCTGCTTATTGTTATACACTATCACAGACGTTATATTTGTATTAATTTTTAAGTAGAAAATAATATTTTCCTCTGCCATTTCTATTTATTCAGTGTAGCCTATCTGTGATTCCATTTAGAATGATACGGTACAACAGCATGGTGTTCATTTATACTTAATCATTGCGTCAATTGTCAGTAAAGAGAAAACAGTTTTAACATTATAAAAACAACCGATCATCTTCTTTAGTTCAAGACAATTTCTTTAGCAAGCACAATAATGTTTCAACTTAAGTTAATACAAGTTTTTATCTAGAGGCGTTTTGCCCAGTTAAGTACCGTATCATTCATAAGGGCAACGTTAAATATTGATCATGCTACAACTATCTTATTAACACATTCACGAAAATGTGGCCATAACGAGGCTAGACGTAAAACCATAGTCTGGCCCATTTTTGGTTTATAATAAGAACCCATCTTGACGATTGATTTTGAAGCAGGAATTAAGACATAGGTGGCTGTAGCATCAGGTTTATCAAAATCTATACAAACTGAGAGAAAGGGCGCCACAATATCATAGACTTGAAAAACCTTTCAACCAATACAAGAAGCGAACGTTTTTATAAAAGCATTTGCTGGAAACAAACCTTGTCCATGAAGGATAGACCCTGCCCTCTCGAAGGGAGATAGAGAAATGAAGATTCAAGTGAATGGCATGGTATAAGATGGTTGTAGAGAAGGCTCGCTCCTTTGTCCATAACTTACGTATATTTATTTTGAGTGAATATATACATATTGAACCATGTTTTGAGTGAAACATAATATAATTGTTCACTTGTTATGCACGCTAAGTATTCTTTTAAAGGTATTATACCGGATTGGTAGAGCTGACAAAATAGTTCCAGACTGAGTGTTCATGTCTTGTGTGATCAACCATAGACATGAAATAACAAACCTGTGGAAATTTGGGCTTAATCCGTTTTGGGGGTCGGGAGAAAATTGTGAAAAAAACATGAACAATGTTCAGCATGCAAACACACTATTCTTATTTGTGGTTATAACAACCCAAATCAGCTGTTGCTTTTTTGTAGGTTTGCAGATACAGTTTTCTCAAATTTGACTTCATTTCAGCGGGAAATAGTTCACTGGAAAAAATGGTTCTAGTATGAACTTCATAATCAGTTAGCCTTCAGACTAAATTAAACAATGATTTTTTTATCCTTACCAATCCTGTAGAATACCTTTAAGGACTGGGGGAAAACTAGAAATTGGTGGTACTGATGCCGCCTTTTTGTATAGACCATGTAACCTGTGACATCACATGTTTACAAAAGAGCTACAGAGCCTCCAGCCGATTTCACGAAACGCTAGGATTAATTCTATCTCGAGTTAGGACGAGTAACTAGTCCTAACTTAGGATTAATCTTAAGGTTTACATGTTACAGTGCAAGGCGGGGACTCGTCCTACACAGCAAAAACTAGGGTGTTAAAATTAACACCATGGGTGTTGTCACATATAGACAGCCAAATAAGAATCAAGATTTACACCATTAGGGTGTTAAAATAACACTAATTTCTGCCAACACAATTACTTTGGTGTTATTTTAACACCCTATGATGTTAAACTTGATTGTTTCCTGGCTGTCTATATGTGACAACACCCATGGTGTTAATTTTAACACCCCAGTTTTTGCAGTGTAAGTCCTAAGATTAATCCTAAGTTAGGAAGAGTTTGGTGAAATCGACGGCTGGACTTCCTGCAGGCACAATTTGTACACAGCCGCAGTGGAGGAAAATGTAAGATCTTGCATCCTTCGACGATTGGACTGTATACTTATTGTACAACCTGTCGATATGATGAAAACTTGTACAGTTGTTATTTTTATAACTCTTCAATTTATGTGGACATTTTGATACAAAAAATGAAAAATTTCCCATATAGGCCTACAGTGTAGTATCTTGCCTGAGCTATTCTCTTTGTAAACAACAAAGGCTACCGGTACAAGGTCTGTAGATGATAGTATTTTATATACTGAACATGCCATGCCGTTTGTTTCTTCTCTTTTTCAAGTCAGAAAAGTTTTTGTTCTGAAAATCTCATTTTCTAAGCAAAACTCTTCAGAGCATCAGAAAAATAAGTGTCTCTTGAAAAATAGTTCACAACATCAGGCATTTGTTTTTAGTTAACAAATAGACATTACAGCTGTAAAATTGTGAATTAAAGATTATTTCGATCACATGCTGGTTCACTTACATGGCTTTTTGTAAAAATTGTGGAGGAGAAGGCCTATAGCGGTTTGGGTTTACAAGAGTTTTACATCCCCCGGTTCTAAGGTTCACTTACTCTGGGCCGTAGCACCTAGTGTGCCCCGCCCATTTGACTGCATTTCCTGATAGGCTGACCACCACACCCTGCGAGCGAGATGAGCTGTAGTTTGATTAACAAGTTTAGGTACTTTGGGGTAGACTTGTATGACATCCCTTCGTGACGCGTATTCAAGCGACTTGGACACGGTGAAAACGTTCCTCTAGAGACAAAAACAAACTACCTAAGGCTGTGAAAATTTTGGGGAAATTTTCTTACTTAAAAAAAAAAATCCATGATAAGTCTGTAACTTTTTCCGATGTAGTAGAAGAAAGCAGATATTAAGGACAACTTAGAATGAATACAAGACATCTAGAGATTTTGTGCATCATGAAAATAATAATGAAACGGCGGTCATGTTTTCGCTTTATAGCGCCCCAGCTTCTTTTTAAAATTCAATCTTGGCGTGGGGTTCGGACTTGGACCAATACGGACGATTCTGACTCGGACTTTGACTGCTCCGGTTTCGCACTTCGACTTTAGGTTCGGGATGGAAAACAAGCCTACCTCAGACGTTTTCTTCTGCTTATTGTTATACACTATCACAGACGTTATATTTGTATTAATTTTTAAGTAGAAAATAATATTTTCCTCTGCCATTTCTATTTATTCAGTGTAGCCTATCTGTGATTCCATTTAGAATGATACGGTACAACAGCATGGTGTTCATTTATACTTAATCATTGCGTCAATTGTCAGTAAAGAGAAAACAGTTTTAACATTATAAAAACAACCGATCATCTTCTTTAGTTCAAGACAATTTCTTTAGCAAGCACAATAATGTTTCAACTTAAGTTAATACAAGTTTTTATCTTGAGGCGTTTTGCCCAGTTAAGTACCGTATCATTCATAAGGGCAACGTTAAATATTGATCATGCTACAACTATCTTATTAACACATTCACGAAAATGTGGCCATAACGAGGCTAGACGTAAAACTATAGTCTGGCCCATTTTTGGTTTATAATAAGAACCCATCTTGACGATTGATTTTGAAGCAGGAATTAAGACATAGGTGGCTGTAGCATCAGGTTTATCAAAATCTATACAAACTGAGAGAAAGGGCGCCACAATATCATAGACTTGAAAAACCTTTCAACCAATACAAGAAGCGAACGTTTTTATAAAAGCATTTGCTGGAAACAAACCTTGTCCATGAAGGATAGACCCTGCCCTCTCGAAGGGAGATAGAGAAATGAAGATTCAAGTGAATGGCATGGTATAAGATGGTTGTAGAGAAGGCTCGCTCCTTTGTCCATAACTTACGTATATTTATTTTGAGTGAATATATACATATTGAACCATGTTTTGAGTGAAACATAATATAATTGTTCACTTGTTATGCACGCTAAGTATTCTTTTAAAGGTATTATACCGGATTGGTAGAGCTGACAAAATAGTTCCAGACTGAGTGTTCATGTCTTGTGTGATCAACCATAGACATGAAATAACAAACCTGTGGAAATTTGGGCTTAATCCGTTTTGGGGGTCGGGAGAAAATTGTGAAAAAAACATGAACAATGTTCAGCATGCAAACACACTATTCTTATTTGTGGTTATAACAACCCAAATCAGCTGTTGCTTTTTTGTAGGTTTGCAGATACAGTTTTCTCAAATTTGACTTCATTTCAGCGGGAAATAGTTCACAGGAAAAAATGGTTCTAGTATGAACTTCATAATCAGTTAGCCTTCAGACTAAATTAAATAATGATTTTTTTTATCCTTACCAATCCTGTAGAATACCTTTAAGGACTGGGGGAAAACTAGAAATTGGTGGTACTGATGCCGCCTTTTTGTATAGACCATGTAACCTGTGACATCACATGTTTACAAAAGAGCTACAGAGCCTCCAGCCGATTTCACGAAACGCTAGGATTAATTCTATCTCGAGTTAGGACGAGTAACTAGTCCTAACTTAGGATTAATCTTAAGGTTTACATGTTACAGTGCAAGGCGGGGACTCGTCCTACACAGCAAAAACTAGGGTGTTAAAATTAACACCATGGGTGTTGTCACATATAGACAGCCAAAAAAGAATCAAGATTTACACCATTAGGGTGTTAAAATAACACTAATTTCTGCCAACACAATTACTTTGGTGTTATTTTAACACCCTATGATGTTAAACTTGATTGTTTCCTGGCTGTCTATATGTGACAACACCCATGGTGTTAATTTTAACACCCCAGTTTTTGCAGTGTAAGTCCTAAGATTAATCCTAAGTTAGGAAGAGTTTGGTGAAATCGACGGCTGGACTTCCTACAGGCACAATTTGTACACAGCCGCAGTGGAGGAAAATGTAAGATCTTACATCCTTCGACGATTGGACTGTATACTTTTTGTACAACCTGTCGATATGAAGAAAACTTGTACAGTTGTTATTTTTATAACTCTTCAATTTATGTGGACATTTTGATACAAAAAATGAAAAATTTCCCATATAGGCCTACAGTGTAGTATCTTGCCTGAGCTATTCTCTTTGTAAACAACAAAGGCTACCGGTACAAGGTCTGTAGATGATAGTATTTTATATACTGAACATGCCATGCCGTTTGTTTCTTCTCTTTTTCAAGTCAGAAAAGTTTTTGTTCTGAAAATCTCATTTTCTAAGCAAAACTCTTCAGAGCATCAGAAAAAGAAGTGTCTCTTGAAAAATAGTTCACAACATCAGGCATTTGTTTTTAGTTAACAAATAGACATTACAGCTGTAAAATTGTGAATTAAAGATTATTTCGATCACATGCTGGTTCACTTACATGGCTTTTTGTAAAAATTGTGGAGGAGAAGGCCTATAGCGGTTTGGGTTTACAAGAGTTTTACATCCCCCGGTTCTAAGGTTCACTTACTCTGGGCCGTAGCACCTAGTGTGCCCCGCCCATTTGACTGCATTTCCTGATAGGCTGACCACCACACCCTGCGAGCGAGATGAGCTGTAGTTTGATTAACAAGTTTAGCTACTTTGGGGTAGACTTGTATGACATCCCTTCGTGACGCGTATTCAAGCGACTTGGACACGGTGAAAACGTTCCTCTAGAGACAAAAACAAACTACCTAAGGCTGTGAAAATTTTGGGGAAATTTCTTACTTAAAAAAAAAAATCCATGATAAGTCTGTAACTTTTTCCGATGCAGTAGAAGAAAGCAGATATTAAGGACAACTTAGAATGAATACAAGACATCTAGAGATTTTGTGCATCATGAAAATAATAATGAAACGGCGGTCATGTTTTCGCTTTATAGCGCCCCAGCTTCTTTTTAAAATTCAATCTTGGCGTGGGGTTCGGACTTGGACCAATACGGACGATTCTGACTCGGACTTTGACTGCTCCGGTTTCGCACTTCGACTTTAGGTTCGGGATGGAAAACAAGCCTACCTCAGACGTTTTCTTCTGCTTATTGTTATACACTATCACAGACGTTATATTTGTATTAATTTTTAAGTAGAAAATAATATGTTCCTCTACCATTTCTATTCATTCAGTGTAGCCTATCTGTGATTCCATTTAGAATGATACGGTACAACAGCATGGTGTTCATTTATACTTAATCATTGCGTCAATTGTCAGTAAAGAGAAAACAGTTTTAACATTATAAAAACAACCGATCATCTTCTTTAGTTCAAGACAATTTCTTTAGCAAGCACAATAATGCTTCAACTTAAGTTAATACAATTTTTTATCTAGAGGCGTTTTGCCCAGTTAAGTACCGTATCATTCATATAATAAGGGCAACGTTAAATATTGATCATGCTACAACTATCTTATTAACACATTCACGAAAATGTGGCCATAACGAGTCTGAACGTAAAACTATAGTCTGGCCCATTTTTGGTTTATAATAAGAACCCATCTTGACGATTGATATTGAAGCAGGAATTAAGACATAGGTGGCTGTAGCATCAGGGGCCTTTCTCAAACCTCGGCTTGGGCTCCGTCTCCGGCTTGGGCTCCGTTATGAATTGTTGGTGCATTGTGTATTTGTATCACATGGAGCCGGCGCGGCACGGAGCCGGAGCCCAAGCCGAGGTTTGAGAAAGGCCCCAGGTTTATCAAAATCTAACAAACTGAGAGAAAGGGCGCCACAATATCATAGACTTGAAAAACCTTTCAACCAATACAAGAAGCGAACGTTTTTATAAAAGCATTTGCTGGAAACAAACCTTGTCCATGAAGGATAGACCCTGCCCTCTCGAAGGGAGATAGAGAAATGAAGATTCAAGTGAATGACATGGTATAAGATGGTTTTAGAGAAGGCTCGATCCTTTGTCCATAACTTACGTATATTTATTTTGAGTAAATATATACATATTGAACCATGTTTTAAGTGAAAATAATATAATTTTTTACTTATTATGCACGCTAAGTATTCTTTTAAAGGTATTATACAGGATTGGTAGAGCTGACAAAAAAGTTCCAGACTGAGTGTTCATGTCTTGTGTGATCAACCATAGACATGAAATAAGAAACCTGTGAAAATTTGGACTTAATCCGTTTTGGGAGTTGGGAGAAAAAAAAAAGACGTCTGGGTACTGCGCGCGCCATGGAATAGTCGACTATTCCATGGCAAACGACTATCACACGGCCGCCGGGTTTCTAGTAAAACTAAGACATATCATGTGACGCACTCTAAACCAATGAAAAGGCAGAATTTTTGTAAGGGGTGTTATAACATTTTTTATAACACCCCTTACAAAAATTCTGCCTTTTCATTGGTTTAGAGCGCGTCACATGATATGTCTTAGTTTTACTAGAAACCCGGCGGCCGTGTGATAGTCGTTTGCCATGGAATAGTCGACTATTCCATGGCGCGCGCAGTACCCAGACGTCTTTTTTACCAACCTCGAACTCAATCAGTTGTGCATCTGTGTATCTGAAATGCGCGTACGAACGTTACGTGTACGAGGATGATAAATAGTCTGTTGGGGTGTTATAAAACAAATATTTACTGCTTTTACTCGTGCTATGGTTAAAACTCCGACTCCCTCGGTGATCCCCGGACCGTTCCATTTTCCCTCGGCTGCGCCTCGGGAAAATAGAACGATCCGGGGATCACCTCGGGAGTCGTAGTTTTAACCATAGCACTCGAAGCAGTCAATATTTGTATAATATACTGAACATGCCATGCCGTTTGTTTCTTCTCTTTTTCAAGTCAGAAAAGTTTTTGTTCTGAAAATCTCATTGTCTAACAAAACAGCATCAGAAAAATAAGAGTCTCTTGAAAAATAGTTCACAACATCAGGCATTTGTTTTTAGTTAACAAATAGACATTACAGCTGTAAAATTGTGAATTAAAGATTATTTCGATCACATGCTGGTTCATTTTACATGGCTTTTTGTAAAAATTGTGGAGGAGAAGGCCTAGTGGTTTGGGTTGGTTTACAAGAGTTTTACATCCCCCGGTAGGTCCACTTACTCTGGGTCGTAGCACCTAGTGTGCCCCGCCCATTTGACTGATGAAAGTTTTGAAATGATGACCGAACTCTGGTACTTAGTAGAGCAGTGAATACCCGATATACTAGCCGATTCTAAGAACTACACGTCTTCAACTTAAAAAGACAACAACTGCTTTTGAACAACATCCAGTGACAGCTGCAACGAACTCAAAAATACCGTTGGCATCCTCCAGTGCATGAACAAGTAATGCAACCACACCCCGTCAATGTGAACCGATCAAAAACTGTTGATTGTTTTGACAATATCGGCGTCCTGGACAAATTGATTGGGCCAGTATATAAAAATGCAGACGAACATTGAACTGAAAGCCATGATGGAGGTGATGCCATGGAGTTGATGTGACGCATACACAGCATACAGCCAGTAGAAGTGCAGAATATCATTGAACTGAAAATTGTTATAGATGGAGACGATGCCATTGAATTCATACGATACAGACAGTGAAAAAGCAGACGAACAGTGAACTGAAAATTGTTGATAGATGGAGATGATGCCATTGAATTTATACATGCAGACAGTGAAAATGCAGACAAACAGTGAACTGGAAATTGTTGTAGGTGGAGGTGATGGCATTGAGTTAATGAAACACAGACAGTGAAAATGCAGACGAACATTGAACTGAAAGCCATAGTAAATTGAGGTGGCGCCATTGAACACAAACAGTAACAATGAAGATTTCTCCAACTTCCTATTCATCTGTAAGCCCTTGTATGACTTTGAATTGAATCGGGTCATCACCAACAAAGACCTTGAATTATTGTTTATGAGAGTTAGGAAAACACAACAGCAGAGACATGAACTGCATCAAAATGTGAAGCAAGTGCAAGGACTGCTATCAATGACCGCCATCCAAACTCCATTGGGGACCCTCTGTAAAAATAAGTCTACGCGTCTAGCCACGTGTGTGCCCGCCTGTTATACGTCTGATTTGAGGCGGTTATGCAGTGACGCACCAGAACCATAAACCAATAATGGACTGCTACCAATGAACACTGTGATTCGATAACATCAAAGAATGGAGTCAGTTGAAATTAAAACCAAGGGATGAACATTATCAGTATACTCAGAGAAACAAGACCAATCGCCAATACCATCACGTCTATCTCCTCCCAATATAAAATACACTGCATGTGACTGGAACAGCCCTTTTTGATAGTATATATTTCAGTATCAATATTGCAATACCCTTTGAATTAAGAATACCATTTCTATTAAATTATACTCCAAAAATTAATGACCACCAAAGCTTACTTGATATATGAAGCACTGCAGCTGTTGATAATGTATAACATTTTTAAACGATTCCCTTCTAAAAGGAATGTGAATTTAGAGAAAGGGATTCAAAATTTCAATTTGAGAAACATTTCATGCATGATGAATCGTGTCTCAGATTGTGTATTCCTATTACGGATTATTCTTCCTGCGTGGACATAACCGCTCCAGATTTTTCCTTTTGAAATGAAAGTTTCATAGCATCTGCTCCAGAACAATAAGGTCATTAGTTGCAATTTCTTATTCGTAATAATCAAAAGGTTTTTAAAAATGCGTATAAATTTGACAAAAATAAGTCAACAACAACAAATAAATGTTTAACTTTGAAAATGAATGTTTCTTTTTGCCAAACGAATACTCTGAATACCACTCTTGATCTATAAACCCCACAGGAGCTCAAAATTTGCGAAAGCAATTTGATGAAACCCATACAAATTGCATTAATGACTTTATCGTTCTGAGCAGACTACAGGTTAGTTTTATTGTATACATGTATATGGTTAAAACAATCGAACGGTTCGTAAAACCAAAGGTATACTTTGCCTTAAGAGAAAGTTTCTTAGGTAAGGGAAAAGGTACAACACTTCTGAAATTGCATTATCGGTGTAATCAATTTGTACAAGTCTCAAGTTTAATGTTTGCACATTACAACAACTCTTCGTGTTATCATAAACTAGTAATCAATTTCATGTGAGAGCACACATAATTACGGAAAATATATCAGTTATTTACAAAATAACTCGAATCCCCTGAAACTTGTTCTTAGTTCAGGTGTTTCTTTATTTATTAATTCATATTTTTGCAACTTAGTATCGTACCTTTTCCCTATGGTTGCCTTACTTGATTTGAATCCTGAGGACACACTGAATAATTTAGTATATATAAATGGTACAGAATGAATTAGATCAAAAATGGAAATAGAGTATTTTATAAAATCCATTCTCAATTGTATATATTTGAATGGTAACGTCTGTTTAAGTTTAGCTTATAATAAGCAGAACTGTCGGTCAAAGCGCAGCTTGTTTTATAAGCACGTCTTTGCAAGTAGAGCTCAGAATCATCCTCTTGAGCTTGACAGAAAATCAAATCAGACTATGCTCCGTGGGTGTGTCAGCCCCCGTTTTCATTAGATACGGATTTCGTTTGAGCGGGTGCGTCGTGTCCCCCCCCCCTCCCCCTGGCCATGATTTAAACCCCCCTCCTGTGGGGATCGAAGCCAATAACAGGCATACTTGCAGACTAAATTGCGAAAAAATTAGTCATCAACTATACCCTATAGTTTTGAATGAAACTGTTTCTTTATTGTCAGTACCGCATGATGTAGGCAGCTGCAATTATTTGGCATCCCTGAACTTTAACACGCTCGTTATCCCCCTTTTAAAAACATGGACATTGGTTAAATAAAAAAGATAATTGCCTCAACTTAATCGGTTTGAATTTTTATAAATTAACTATGTGAGCTTAATGTGAAAGAAGGCTACTTGATTCGGTCGAGGCAGGGTAAGCCTACAGGATTTTATGGTCTTTTAAAATGAGAACCATGCCGATTTAAAATACAGGTCTATTATTATTTTAAAAACTAACACGACATGTAATGACAGAAACGATCAAACTATTGTTAATGTTTTTGTTTTGTTTTTTGTTTGTTTGTTTTTTTTTTTTTTTTTTGGGGGGGGTTCATTAAAGAAACTTCTTAGTATATACAGCAATTAAGTTTCGCCAACCCCCAACCCCCAAAATAAAACAAGAACAAAGACAAGAAAAATGGGCAATTGTTTTGGTTTTGGCGGCCAATTTGAATTCGTCTAAATCTTTTTAGATTGTCACGGATCAGACTCACTTTTTATTGAAATAAATCAAAAATTATTTTGGTTTGTTTTATAAAGTATAATTGTTAGAAAGAACCCCCCCCAAAAAAAAAACAACAACAGCAACAACAATAAAAACCACGAAAAACAACCCACAACAACAAGAACAACAATCAACCCAAACAAACACGGTTACCATAACTGTACACCCATTTCATGTTTATGTTGTTGATAATGGGACCATACTATTTTAGGAAAAGTCACAACAATAGTTATGAGCAAAAGTGTCGGGGTGCACTTACCCCCTCCACCCCCGGTTCTGATAAGATTGGGTTCAAATAGCTCCTTGCAAGTAATGATGTGTTAACCAATGCAGCTTAATATGCGCAGTAAATTGGTGAAAACAAATTGGGGGGGGGGGTTTAAAGGATAGATCGACATTTATTTTGTACACCGCCTTATATTAGACAAGTCATAATTACTTTTAGTAAAAGTGCGCCAACTTAGTATAGTAGGCCTACCACTCATTTGTCAAATTAAAATCAGAATGTCTCTTGAGTATTTTGCTTGAAAACTCAAGAAAGGACCTTTATCACACAATTATTTCGTGTATTGTGCACCCTCTTTGCTCGTGCATAGCAGCGCACCCCAACTAAATAAGGAGAAAACAGAGCGACGGCTTCATTAATAATTTTTGTAGGCTCTCAAAAATTATTCTAGACACAAGAGCCAAATAAATGTTGCCCAGTTGTGTCTCTTGAGGGCGCACAGCCGGCAAAATCCGACGACGTGATCGCGATTTGTACGACGTGTGGACTATGTGAAGATTTGCTCATTGTGTCTCCCCTCTTCACTGTTAAAAAGTAAAAGATTCCTCATAGAAGCGTTTGTGAGAAGTCTTATCGTTACATACACGGATATGGAGGTTACAGCTGTCTAAGAACCAGACCAGGTATGTGCAGAAATGTTCGGTTTCTTGATTTGAACCTTTTAATTTGTGTACGTGCAAATCTGACTGTCAGTCACTTTGACAGGCGCCGCGCTGTGTACACTCACAGGAAGGTCTATTTATCTTTTTGTTTGCATCGTTCTTTTGTTTTGTTACGGCTTTCAATGCATGTACATGAGATGGAGAATTGTGATACATAATTCTTGGTAACCTCTGCTCTTCCCCTGGGGATAAAAGAAAATGCATTTATAGATCACTTTTTTTTATCGAGGCCAGGGGCCTGGGGGGCGACTAGCAGACTACCGTACTAGGGACTTACTCCAGGACTACTACCAAGTACTACTAGTAGTACTACTACTTGTCGCGACTGTTGACTGCTATCACGACTGCCGCTTTTCAATTACCCGGTTAACTGTGCCGCCACGGCTAGTGTCAAAGTTGCAACTAATTGAAGCACTATTCGAGTTGTGATTTTCACTTATCGCCCAGCATCGAGCCGAGCATGCCCAGGCCTAGCCTAGTTGGTAATTTTACTAATTGTCATTGTCCATGTTCTCTGCTCTGATCTGATATTACGGCAAAAATTCTGCATCCAGGTAATAGCTCCCTTAATTTAGATCAAATATCCTTACCTAGCCTGTCCAGCAGAAGGCTGGAGAGAATGTACACAGAGATGCACAGGCACTTTGAACTATAATACTTTACAAAGTGTCCAAATCATGAAAAAAAGAGCAATTTTTCGGGTCTATGGTCTTGAAAATGCTTCTCACTACACTCCATTTTAGTTCCTTTGGGCATGAGTGCATGAGAGTTCCGTCCGCATGATGAAATGTGAGCTTGAATTTTCTTTTTTCAAGGTCAACATTTAGCATTTAAAAGCTACCAATTCCTTGGTAAGAAGAATAGTAATAAAAGGAAAATAAAGTTCAACATCCATTAAAAAAATCAAATAAATCCCTCGGGAAAGTTTTTGTGGGAATTTTTCCGTTCTCGCTTTCACTACAAGATTGAAAGTTGTGGTAACCTCTGCTCTGGGGATTTTGAGAAAGTGCATCATCATGCTGTAATTTGTAATGTATTGCAAGCAAACGTTTCACAACTGTACATGTAAGTCACTTCATTCTTATGAAATGATCACCAGGTCAAGACGTGAGAAATAAATTAAGCCTAAATTAGGGTAGAAATGGAAATAATAATACCAGTGAGTGAGAAGAGTTGGTGTGTTCTCTACGTTTCAAAATGAAATGGTTGTGTTGGTGGTGCAATGTTCTACCACCATGGTTTTACCATAGTTTATAGCTCCATGGTTCTACTAATGCATTGTAGAACCGTGGAGGAAGTAACAGTGATAATGAAAACAGAACAATTTGTCAATGGCAATGAAACTCAGTTTCCAGGAACAGTCAGCCGTTATCATATTTAATTAGATCCACAGGTTTAGAGCCACTCTACTAGTATTAGGCGCTGCAGTTATCCAGCATCACCCTAAACACCAGCTCGGTGTACATTGTCTAGTAATCTAACTGCTGTGGGTTAGTAAACTGTGCATTTTAGTTGCCCCCAGGAAGTTTTAGAAGCCCAGATTTGAAACATCATATTTGATGGTAGCAATAAAACTAGTTTAATGGTCAAATGAAAAACATTTACACATTTTAAAACAAAAAAATAACACATTTAAAGTTTGTTGTGTTCATATCTGAAAAGGAAGAAATATGAGCATTATAACAAACAAGTTCTCTGTACAGTTTTTTTAGATAGTAACCCAGAGGGCAAGTTGAGAAGTGGTGTTTACTAGCCCATACATGTGTAGCGCTAAGCAGTTTTTGCTTAACAATGTACGCCAGGCTAGTGTGAAGGCTGCGCCCTGTTTTAAGACAAACACTATTCAAACACCTTTTTTTAAGTTGATTTTGAAACTGTCACATTAGTGATTCTTACATTTTATGCAAAATGTTCTGTATTTAATACTTAGTTACACATTTGTGCAGCAGACATTCTTTGTTGACGGTCTGTGGTTGCCAGTGACATTGTGATTTATTTGACAATAACATTGACATTCTTTTGGAGACCTCGGGTTGCCATGTAATTTCTGTTGTCGGGTGGGGGTGGGGGGGGGGATTTCTTTTTCTGATATTTGTTGCTTTTTTAAAATACAAGTTGTTTTTTTCCCCAGTTGTTTACATAATAAATATGTACATTCATGGTCTATGATCTAAAAAGCCACTGGCAGTTTGCCGTTATCCTCGCCATCTTCCCCATGTTTTATGTGAGAAAAAGCAATTATGATTTTTTTGACCATACTCAGTGCTTGAAATTTACCCTGGACCGCAGGCCCTAGGCCAGTGACTTTATAATAGTGTCGGGCCAGTAAAACTCTAGACTGGACAAGTCTGGCGCTCTTGTGGTTTTCTTACGGTGTACACTCTCCTCAGTAAATGAAAGGAACAATTAGTTACAAATGTTTACAGTGAATTTGATAAAAATCGATTCAATTCTGTTAAGTATCGAAGTATGTAGGCCCCTACTTGCCCAAGAATAATGATATACAGTATCAATCTGCCCTTAGTGCTTGTTTCTATAAACAGTTTATCAATGTACATGTACAGTGTATTTATATATGTTAAACTGATGTGAAGGTGGTTTCTTTCTCATTTTGTTTCTGATCTTACAGTAAAAAATATTTTCTGGTGCAGGAATTTTTTTTACATTGTAGGTCTTCTGGGGATTTGGCATTTGTTAGAGCACTGCATCTAACGAAGAAGCGGTCAGACTAATAATCCCCTAAGCCTTGCAGTTGGGTTACATTTTAATGGGAGAAAAAGCAAGGTGGCTGCAACATGGTACAAAGCAGTAAAAAGCAGTCATAGTCACTTGTGTCAATTCATGACCAGAACATCAGGACCATAGCCCCCTTTTTGCCCCCCTCCCCCCCATGAGAAAGAAACGAAAAACCCCAAAACAAAATGGTTCAAAAGCCCTCCCCTGCGACCATATTGTCTTCATAAACTTTTCATAAAACTTTTCTGTTACCTGAACACACAATGTCATCGCAGGCACCGAATACTTTTGTGTTTTTTTTGTTGTTGAACTTGTTGACTTTATATTGCCTCATGCTGCATTGTCCCCTAGAACAGCCAGTATTTGTAAAATGTTTGAACTGTCTTTTTCTCCCGAAAGTTTAAATAAAATTTTTGCAGAAAACCTGAACAGCTATTAAAAAAAAAAACACCCTGAAAAACTTGAAGAACTGCTCAATTGGTGCTGCTTGTGGTTTTTCGTAGCAGGGAGTGGTTTTTTTTACACTGATTGTTCTGACAGACTGTGGGTTTGACTGAGGAAGGAACTAGTTACAATCCAGCTACATGTAGACACAAACAGGATGGGAACTTCATCTTGCTCAGCAGATATTCTACAGACTGTACATAAAGTGTTTAAGAAACATGTTACCTCTGGGGGTGTATAAGTGGCGTCAACCTCTACCCCGCCCTCTCTCTGAAAGATTGATTATAAAACTTAGTCATTCTCAGTGTGCAGTATGTACACATGTACCTGTAGGTAGTATTCAGTAGGGTCTGTTAAAGAGTAAAATCATTCGAATTGAAAATACCCAACAAACCTATTGTCTTGGCAGGGGCTCTGTAATTAACTTGTGTTTTAATTTGTTTTTTCCCTTACACCGATGTATATGAAGCACTGTATGCTCAGTGCTTTCCCAAGCTCTGTGAAAAAAAATCCACAGGCAATCACTCGGGTGGGATTTGAACCCACGACCTTTGCACTGCTAGAGCAGATGTCTTACCACTAGCCCACCGAGCTAGCCCGATGGCTAGAGGCAGGTTCGAATCCTTAGCAGCAGGCACTGCAACGATTTAATAGATGTAATACATGTAGTTGCATCGGGATGAAGAATTTTGTAATGTGCTTTAAATACTTTTGGTAACTAATATCAATTTCAGCCCGTTGACCCACTAAATGTATTTGAAACCATTCAACTGTTAATACAAGTGTGCACAAGTCTAATGTTTGTAATTGTAATGATACTGGGTTCTTAATGTACATGTGTAGCACACATCTTAGTACACAACATCAAGCCACTCAAAGACAACATTAGGACTATCCCCTGTTCATCGGGCAAACTTTAACCAATACACAAACTTTCTCAACTCCCTGGGGAGCACGCTTCACAACAAATAAATTAGCTCAAAGGGGTTTTAGTTCCAATATAAATACCGTCTCAGCCCTCACAGATTCCCATTTGATACACCTAATGTACACGTGTAGGTTTTGAAGAGATAATGGCTTCTTCTTATATAGCACTCATATCTGTCACTCAGTGACGCTCAAGGTGCTTCAACTGCAAGGTACATTGTGTATGTGGGGCTTCGTTTGAAGTATGAGACCTACATGTACATGTACATATGTACATGTAGTATGAGATGCAATTTACGTTTAATTGTCTTGCTCAAGGACATGAGTGTCATGACCGGGATTCGAACCCACACATGACAAAGAGGCTATTCAAATTTAGTCGATGTGCTAGACTGCTCGGCCTAGACATGCCATGCTCTGTGTAGTCACCAAATGATATTGTATTGCTGGCTGGCAGAGTTTCATTCAAACCACAATGTGACCCAGCCCTGATTCTTCACGGAGGCAACAGAGGTAATTGCCTCAGTCGCCCATGGTTATTGTCTTGGTGCCCCTTGAAATGCTAATTAGAAATTTACAATTTTTTCCTCAAAGAGGTGCCCTTTTTGAAGGAGAAAACGCCTTGGTGCCCTTGCCTGTTTCAAAAATGAAGCATCGGGCCTTATGACGATATTGAATCCTCAGACATTTGCAGGATCAATTTATAAATATTTAAACTGGACTCAAATTAAGTTTGATTTTGTTTATTTTTTTTACTGTTGCAAAACATGATCAAATCATGTGTTACTCTATTGAGAAGATACTGCCAGATAACACATTGTAACAGTTTAAATTTTAAAACAATTATATAAAATGCATCTAAAGTGTTCAGAGAAAAACTGAATGTATACTGTACATCCTTGTCATCGGTTGGAACACATCAAGCTGTACTCTGCAGTGACACACTTGGGGACCTCAATGTGTAGACAGAGGATGTGAATGGTTAACCCAGAGGAAGTGATACCAGATATGGATCAGTCTAGCCTGTAGGTAATTTCTCTGAGTACGAGCCCCCCCCCCCCCCTCACCGCTGCCGCCCCTGTCAGCAGGTGTGCCTCCAGTCACCCGACCCTTGAGGAGTTAATGCTCAGGCTTCTCTTCAAGCCACTTGGGCCAGTTGATCTTTAAGGTTCATGAACTCCTGCCTGAAGGAAGTGTGCACCTTTACAAGCCGAGCTGATGGCTTAAAAAGAAATTGAATGATAACTGAAAGTGCAGCCTAAGATGTTTCGTCAGGCTTAAGTTATTTTGTTTCCGTATTTATAAGTCAGCTCTCTGGAGATGCTAAGAGTGCTCTATTTATGTTTTGCTAGTGCTGAGAGGCAAGGGCTGTGCGCGTACTTTGGAGCCTGTCAGCCTCCTCTTGATGGCAATGAATCAGGCTATTTGGAGGAGCAGTGACGGCCATCAACCTTCATCAGAGGGGTCCCAATATAATCAGGAAATGCTTAGTGAGTCTGTTGGCAAGGAGACCAGGGTCCTGTGGGATGGTCAAGCCCTTCTTAAGATGGATGCAGAGGGTTGCCAGTCCATCGTGAAGACTGGTACAATGCAGTGCTCACTCTGTAGGTGAACTGTGCACTCAGTGTTACATATGTGCACCTGCCCGAAGACAGGTAGAATTCACTCTGTAGGTGTATTGTGCACTCAGTGTTACACCTAAAGTCAATTCCGAAGTCGGGTAGAATGCTCTGTTATGTGTATTGTGCACTCAGTGTTACATGTACACCTAGAGTCGATCCAAAAGTCGGGTACACTCTGTAGGTGAATTTTGCTCTCAGTGTTGCACCTAACATGCCTAAAGCCAATCCCAGAGACGAGTTTAATACACTCTGGAGGTGAATTGTGCAAGTGCTCAGTGTTACACCTGCACTCAATCTTAGTGGCAGGTAGTTACACTCTGTAATCTGTGCACCTGCCGTAATCTCAAAAAGACAGGTAGAATACACTTTGAAGGTGTACTGTATACCAGTGTTACACCTGTAGTCAATCCAAAAGAGGGTTAGATACATTCTGTAGGTGAATTGTGCACTGGTGTTAGTACACCTGCAGTGTACTTCATGCACAAAGTTCATAATATGATTATGGGCAACTACTTGGTTACAATTCACTTTATACAAAGACCGCTGATACAAGAAATTTGGTTTTCTGAATAGATTTTTGTCTTGCAATTAGTCCCACCCAGGATAAAGTCATAACAAGTGTTCAGAATGTCAAATTTCTTATACAGCACCAAACTATGTATGGTCAATGTGAAGTGATGTTTAGCTACAACATGTACCATGGAATATCCTCCGTGATTCTTGACTTCTTCAATGTTCAGTTCTTACATCACTCACATGGATTTTAATCTACATGTATTGCACAAATTAGTGCCTGCAACTACTCACATCTGCAATGTGAAAAAAAAAAAAACACCGAAATTGTTTCCTTTTCAAATTTAATTCATTTTTTTCCCCTTTTTTTTCTCTCGTTATTTTTCAGAACAGGAACAAGGCTGTTTACACCTGATAAAGTGTTTCCTTCAAGCTGGAGAGAAAGTGCTTTTTTTTTTTATATCACCCAACGTGACGTTGACCTTCCAGAGGGCCTGGTAGTGTTGCTAGATAATTGACATCAGTTGGTCCAGGAGGGATGGCCGCCTCGTCCCAGTCGAGAAATGATTCTACACTGGACATTGATGTGGATAGCATAGAGAAGGTATTATTATTTTTTACTCAGCATGTTGAACATTATACAGGCATGTGATCTCAAAGGATTTTTCCTGATTTCAGTTGAAAAAAAAATTGCTTTAAGCCATAAAACTAGGCAAAGTGCAAAGTCAATGTATCTCAAAGCAATTGGGTTTTGTGTACAGCCGGGATACAACATTATTCAGTCGTTGCCGAGCGGTCTAGTTCACCCAACCCAAGCTCTGGTGTTGCCAGCAGCAGATTGTGGGTTCGAATCCGGGTCATGACATTTGTGCCCTTGAGCAAGACATTTTAAGACCATAATTGCTTCGTAAAAAGTTGGGAAGGTAGTGCATTCTGCTCTACCAGCCAGGCTCCTAGTGGATGATACCCCATGACAACGTCGGTACGGACTGTGAAGGTGGTAACCCTTTTTTCAGCCCCAGGAGAAGGTGGCAACGTGCCCCTGGTGACAGTTGATTTAGGTCGACAGCCCAAATCAGTGAAGTGTAGCCCTCACCTTGAAGTAGCCGTCCGGCCTTGTGATGTTAGGCAATACTTCGTTTAAACAAAAAAACCCAAAACACAAAAATGTGTCGCGTATGAAAGGCTGTCTTTTCAGATACAATGCTTTTGCACCGATATTTGCAAAAATTAATTCTTTACAGACAGGCCGTCTGAAATGCACTCAGTCGAAATCTGTTTCCGTCCTCTCCTTTAGGCTATTCATCAACTGTATTACGATCCCCACCCTGGGGTTAAAGACTCTGCACAGCGATGGCTGCTGGTGGCGCAACGGTCACAACAAGCGTGGCAGTTCTCATGGACTCTTCTGTCCCCAGACAAGGTGAGTTCACCAATAACAACCAGGGTCCAATTTCATGGAGCTGCTTAAGCAGAAAGTATTGCTTAACAATTTTCTGCTAAGCGGAAATGAGCAGAATACCGGTCACAAATTGTACATGTGACATGGTAGTTTGGCTGGTAACCTTCTTTTGGTAAGCATAATTTTGTTGTGCTTAGCTACTTTTTGTGCTTAAGCAGCTCTGTGAAATTGGGCCCAGGGCCCCATTTTCATAGAGCTGCTTTAAATACAAATTTGTTGCCAAAATCAAAAATGAGCAGGATACCAGTCTCATGTGGTACTCATCCATTAAATGGTATTTTGGCTGGTTACCTTATTCTGGTAAGCATAATTTTAGTTACCTTTTTTGTGCTTAAGCAGCTCTGTGAAAGTAAGCCTTTTATGAGAGTTTAGCTGCGTATAATAAGGGATTATGTTGTAAAGCACTCGATCTAGCTGCTAGGATATGAGCCTAGTATTAGTATTAAAGAATTTAAAAGAAATGCCTTAAAATTAACACCATGCCTGCATGACCTGTCACATTGTGAATTGGCCCTGGGGGAAACACCTCCATAATGACTATTGAGATGTTGGTTAGCAGGACCCAGCATTGCCCAAGGATTGCCAGCAGAGGCTTAACATCCAATCAGTATCAAGTAAAGGTGTCCATGTCGTTAGTGATTCCACTCCACACGTGTTGATTTTTTTAATCCCCGGAAAGCTTCTGGAAAGTCTGCCGCTCGGTAGAAATGAATCACAGTTTAGTGAAAGGTGTTGACAGTAGGATTGGCAGTTGGTAACTTTCAAATGGACAAGAAACCTTCAAGTGCAACAAAGCCAAGTACACCGAGGATGAAGGGATTTCTAGAGTACTTTTCACACTTTCCTGGGAATTTCCTGGGAAGTTCCTGGGAGAATTGACTGTCTGTTCACATTCGAATTGCTAAGTAACCTAGGTACAAACTTGAGGGAAATAGGGTTTTCCAAGGAAACAGGTGTACATCTGCTTGGGACTGGGAGTAGGGTGAAGCCAGATAACCCCAGGGTTATTATGTGTCGGGAAATTGCAGCGAGTGTGAAACAGTGAAGTGGCAGTGAAGTTTGAAACTTGTATCCCAAGATTTTGCTCTGTAGTGTGAATAGGGCTATTACCCAGGGCTACGACCCAGGGCTACGACCCAGGGCTACGACCCAGGGCTACGACCCAGGGCTACGACCCAGGGCTACCACCCAGGGCTACCACCCAGGGCTACGACCCAGGGCTACGACCCAGGGCTACGACCCAGGGCTACCACCCAGGGCTACGACTCAGGGCTACGACCCAGGGCTACCACCCAGGGCTACCACCCAGGGCTGAGTCTTTATTCTTGTAAATTACTCCTTTGTCACAGCCTACATATCAGAAGATAGTTAATAGCAGACTTGTGTGACTCCAATGAGTACTGTATGACTCAATTCACACTTGTATTCACCATCCTCAATGATTTGCTGTCAGACTGGGCATGCTGGGACTCAACCCTTGGGACTTGGGAGTCAAACTCATTATTGGGAGACCTAAATGACAGAGTCTTCCCTTTGTCACACGTGGCAATATTTCAGGCAATTTGGAGACAACTAAACTCCACTGTAGGCAAAAGGAACACTTCAGTTGCAAGAAACGGTTATTCTGTGTCTTACTCCCCACCCCCACCACCAACAAATTAAAAATGAACATTGTAATGTGAATGTTTTTTCTTGGAGATTTCCTGCAACTGGTTGCCTGTTGATTGCCTCATGTAACGTGGTCTTTATACACGGTAATAATGGATTCTTTGTTTTCTTTGTATCACTAGGCCACAGAGGTTCAGTATTTTGGTGCTAGTGCCCTCCACACAAAAATTTCCAGATACTGGTAAGTTTCGGCTTGGTTAATATTTCTTGTCACTTGGTTAATATTTACATCGATCCACAGCTAGGAATGGATTCATGCTCATAGAGGCTTTGAACACCGTTGTTAGTGGATCACTTTTCTCATGAAGACGGGCAGTGTACACTGTTCACAACGTTAAGAACAAACCAATGTCTTTCATTCATAGCCAGTACTCCTTACAATAGAGTTGTACCCACAAAAATGTCTAGAAATGGTTACCTGCTTTTATATACATGTGTTCTTGTTTTTTGGGAAAATACATTTTTTTTCTTGGAGCAAACTGGTCATGTTTCAAACTGGTCCTGAATTCTTGTTGATAGCCCATGCAGCACCAGCCTCGGTCTTGGTCTAGGACATCCACGTTGTGCCTACAACGTTTGTATTTTTACCTTCACCTAGAAAAATGAGATAAATCCAGTGTTGTAGTACTTGGTATGTGTACTCGGTACTTATTCTTGAGTACCGTTTTGACTCGTAATCGGCTAACATAATACTTGTACTTGAAGTCCGTACTCGGGTGAAAAATAATCTGTACTGGAAGTCATGTAGTCGATACTTGACTGAAAACGTAGTTGGACTCTGATTAGTAGTAGTACTGGTGGTCAAAATACCACTTTCCTTTCCACTTTTTTATTTGTACGCTAATGCAAGGAATAGAGGAAAGCTCTGGAAAAAGTAAAATTTAAGTTGTCTGTAGATGATGTATTGATGTTTAAAAGACAATTATCATATGAGCGCATTTTGGCTTCTAGAAATTAGTCAAAACAAGGGTAAATGTTTTTATACCTCATTTTGCAGTATTTTTTGTATAAAGTCAGGCCTCGAAATAACCCACGGCACCCACAGCAATTGTCGTGGTGCCCTGTGCTTTTGCTGTGGTCTGGTGGTACCCTTTGCAAAGTTCCAACACATATTTACATTTTCCTCATAGAGTGCCCCTTACCAGAGGAAAATTGCTGTGCCCCTTCAAGAGCGAAGTTCAAGGCCTGTAAAGTACTCATACTTGTAGTTGGGTCAGAGATCCAAGTACATGTACTTGGTACTCAGCTGTTGGACCTGACATTAGAATAGTCGGTACTCAGACAGTTGTTCTTGTACTTTATGGCCCAAGTACTCCTCTTCAAGTACTACTCGGCCATCCTAGTACTCGGCAGTAATTGATACTCGACTGACAAGTACTCAGCCTACAGCACTGGAGAAAAACCTTAAAGCGCGCAATTATTTTGCAGTAAGATTTAAAGCTTTCCACGGT
Source organism: Pisaster brevispinus (assembly GCA_023634235.1). NCBI lineage: Eukaryota > Metazoa > Echinodermata > Asteroidea > Forcipulatida > Asteriidae > Pisaster > Pisaster brevispinus. The sequence continues at coordinate 4,230,952 of JAMKCF010000013.1, forward strand.
GTGGGAAGGAAGAGAGTAGCTAGTTTGCGGTGGGACTACCGTGTCAGATGAATCTCTTGGATGAAGTGTTGATCCTTGAGCCTTGACGTTGTAAACAGCATACTGTGTTTGTCTGGCAGTTGTGTTACATTAAAGTTAGGGTCATAGATTGGCAAATGTCCAAAATATTTATGACCATAAAGACTTACTTGGTGAGAAGCACTGCAGCTGTTGATAGTATAAACTATTTTTTTTAGAAAGGATTCCCTTTGAAGTAATAGTGTTTGGGATAATTTTTCTCCCCAAAACATTGGATATTGAGAAACAATTTATGCATGAATTGTTTTCTCGGATTTCTGAGGGTTGGGTGTCCATTTGCAAATGCTGCGTCCAGAGAAACGGTCGGTACCCGCTGTCACCTTACTAAACAAGAATAGATTTGACATTCGGGTGAAAATACCCCCGACAGCTTTTTGCTGTTTTCTCGTTAAGTAGACACTGTATTTAAAAGCTGAAGCTTTTTTACATGTGACTTTTGTAATTGTGTCTATAAATCAGCATTACACTGACAAGTATCAATCTATGATCCAAGCTTTAAGAATGATTACAAGGAAAATGAGCTAAAGAGACTCCTGTGATATATTTCATTAACTGGTTACATCCGGACAAATGTTTTCATTTCAGCTTGGCTCGGCAAATTGTTCGCAGCTTAGTTCTTTCCTGTGGCATTGGAGGATGTGCTAATGCTTTTTAAGATCTTTAAATGTCACAGGAAATCCGTAAATTACTTATTATAGGTTATTGTACTTGACACAAGTATACCTCTCGGTCTAGCTGACGTTCTCTACCCCCTTATTTTGTCGTCTTCTTCAGGGTTGAGGTTCATCCGGAGCAGTATGATATCTTACGCACTCAGTTGTTCAGACAGATCTTTGCGTTTGGTGCTGGAGCCAGAATTGTGTTGACCCGGTTATGTGTAGCTGTAAGTACATGTTAATGACTATAATGTTAACGGGTAGTTTACACAGCATACATGTAAATACATGTACTAGTGAACTTCAAGTGTTGTTTTTTGTGTTTAGCTATTTTTTAGTGGTCATTCTAGCTGATCGCCAGAGTTTCAGCACTTTGTGTTGATTTAAAGACGTCAGTGAAATCTTGCAATATTATCCCCAAGGATTGGGTAGTTTTGTATGATTTCTGTTTCCATGGTAAAAAGCTGTAGGATTTAAAGTGTTAGTTGTTGCTGTCCTTCAATCCAACTTTGTTAATCACTTATTATATAACATTTTTGGTACGGAAATTAAGGATGCCTCATAAGTGAACTTAATCACTGTAGCTTGCGAGCCTGAGGAAATCTGTAAACAAGGGTGCTTGCTATGGGAACCAGAAACCCCTACTCTTCCATGCTACGTATGCTAGGTTCTTTTACGTTCACTACCAATCCTAGTACACGAGACCTACGGCTTCATGCCGCAACTGAAGGACAAAGCAAATATGGTATTACTATTTGAATTATTTTGCTCATGGACACAAGTGCCTCAACTAGGACGCGATTGTACAATTTGCTGATCAGAAGTTCCAGAGCTTAAGTTTTGGGCTCTTAACCGCACGGCCGAGGCACGCCATGACTGGAATTAAATTGTTTTACCTATTCCATTATCATTGGTGTGTCGTGGCCGAGCCAATAAGAGCACCGGACTCAAGCTCTGGTGTTTGTGATCAGCAGAGTGTTGGTTCGAGTCCCGGTCGTGACACTTGTGTCCTTAAGCAAGACACTTAACCGTGATTGCTTCGTCCTTCGGATGGGACTTAAAGCCGTTGGTCCCGTGTGTTGTGTAACGCACGTAAAAGAACCCAGTGCACTTATCGTAAAAAGAAGGGGTCCGCCCCGGTGTTCCTGGTTTGATTGGCAGCATATTGCACCACAGCACCTTGTAAACCATTACATGGTGCTATAAAGGAATAGGTCTCATACTTCAAAATGTAGCTCCACATTTCTTGCTGGAAAAAAAATACTGAGCGCTTTGATACGCCCCTAGGGGTGTGATAAAGCGCTATATAAGAACCCAGTTTGTTTATCATTTTGCTTATTAAGGTTAGCAGTAACACCATGCACATGGACATTCTCTCTCTCTATGAGGTGTGGTTGCTTACTCTGAATTCTGAACAACCACCTCAAACAGAGAGGTTTTCCGTGTACATAGTATTCTTACCGCGAACCTCACCAGATTGTACATGTATTCTTCATGCAATGTTTCTCTGGAGGATTGGGACTGGTGTGAGCTTTCTAATCAGCGAGCTCTTCTAATCAGTGAGCTTCTAACATCTTGTGTGTTATTCTCCGATGACCGCTAATCCTGTGATTTGACTTTAATTAATTGGTCTTGATTTCAGCTATCATCTTTTGCCCTAAACACAATGCCTGAAGTATGGCCAGACGCAGTCAAAGGTATTATAGACACCTTCCAGCAGACGGATATACCACAGTTGGACGTAAGAAGTAACCTTTCTTGTCTTAACCCTAACCCCCTAGAGTGACTTACTAAGATCCTTCCCCAGTCTAAAAAATGTTGTCAAAAAATCAAACACCATAACAGTAACTCAACACCCAAACAGTTGGACTCTCATTACGAAAGCATACTCAGCTTACTGGTGCAGTACTCAACCCACTAGAACTAAACAAAGCATGATTTTGGAGTTTGATGAGATAGGGCTGGTCAATATTAAACAATTTTATCCAAAATGGGGAATTATTTGCTGTACTTTGAAAAGGACAACAACTTTCCAGCTTAAAATATTTTAACATTTGAGGCCTTCATTTATAGAACAAGGTGTCCTGGAGATGCCCAGATATGTTTTTCAAGTTTTGTAATTGGCTTTTCCAAAATGACTTTCGTAAAAGTTCTTGTTTTTGTGTAGATTTTTTTCTTTTTCTTCATGTTCATCTAACAAAAATTCCTTAAACTACTTTGTTATGTCTTTCTAGATGGCAATTTGCTAATTTTTAGGAACTCATATCCCTTTGAAAGTTGGCCTCATACTAAAGGTGTGCAATGAAAAGTGAAATCATGATGATGTCATTGGTAGTCAAATTAAAAGGTTTTTAAATTTGTATTTATTGATTTTTTTTTTCGGTAACAGGCAACTCACAGGTGTACAGCCTTACTGGAGCTCTTGACAGTTCTACCCGAAGAGGTAAGAGATTCAATCATTTATAAGGGTCAGCAATACAAAAGTTTGAGGCAGTCTTCAACCCTTTCATTTCAGAAATGTTTTAACGAGGAATTCTTAGATTTAATCGAAAGCCCTGCATGGCACCCTCAGGATCTCTGTACACGCTCTGTGCACTGTTTCCAACAATATGCTTATAAATAGCATGTAATATATGTAACATACATTTGTTGTTGTTGTTGTTGTTGTTTTTTTTTTTTGGGGGGGGGTTGGTGAACACAATCCTCTTCAAATCCTGTTCAACAGCCTTTAGACTTTAGCAAACAATTCCAAGCAATCTGGAAGCCATCTGTGGAAGACACGGTTGGTTTTAGTCAGGAGTGGCTATTAGTTCCAGGTTAAGAGAGTACAATTCCTGTGGGAATTCCTAGAGGGTTGGCCATGAACGGATTTTTTAAAAGAATCAACTCATGGTATTTTGATATTTTGTATGCTATTTGGCTAGGTCTCAGTAGGGAACTTGGAATTTTTGAGGTTTTTTTGACAGTAGACCTACACAGTATTTCCTTTCAAAAGTTAACGACCTCACAGAAAGAAAAAAAAGGGGAAAAGGGATTTTAATCAATCCTCTTTGTAACAACAATGACACGCAGGTCACCAAACTTTTGATGAGAAATTATTCACTTTTGTCTTGTCGGACACAAAGCGTATTGATATTTAATCGTTGCTTGGTTCAGTTTCACACAGCACCCCTTCCGCAGGGCAGAAGAGGAACCGTGCGTCATGAACTGGAGAACGGGCTTCAGCACGGTGAGTAATCATTGCAATGAGGAGCCAATTTTGACAGAGCTTCTCTACCTGCCAATTGGCCCCTTAGTGAACATTTTATTTGTTCATAGCATGGTTTTGTTCAGGCATGTGATTTGTCAGGATTTCTCCCGATTTCAGGATTTTCTCAAAACCTCCTTGAGCCTTCACATTTTCTTGAAAGAAGTAAAGCAACCATCAGAGGGAGAGAGAAATAGTCCACCTTGTGTTCAAACCTGTAGTTTTGTTTTTCTGGTGGTGGCACAGAGTCTGTAAACCTCCTGAATTGTAACATCTGGGAGGTTTCGTGTCTAGAATAAAGAGGAAACCCAGGTCTGCAAGCCATTTGTCAGGAATGTTCACAATTGTCAAATCTCATCTCTTGTTTAATAGATGTAATAAGTGCATTATTAAAGATTATTAAATTTTGGTTTTACCCTTACACCGATGTGTAATAAGCACTGTATATTCAGTCCTCTCCCGAGCCCTGCGAAAAAAAACCCACAGGCAATCACTTGGGTGGGATTCGAACCCACGACCTTTATATTGCTTGAGCAGATGTCTTCAGGCATGCAACTCTTCCGCGTTTCCGCGGATTTCCGCGTTTTTGTAAAATGATCAGCGCTAAAATAAAAAAAATCAAAAAAAAAAGAAAAAATAAATTTGTTGGCGATTTTTTTTTTAAAAAGCCTTATATATGCTTGGCAACAATAATGTGAAATATTCCTAGTACATGCTAAGAATGCACCTAAGAGCATAATAAACCTCAAAATTTTCTAGGGTACCATTGTGGATCTCATGTCCCTTGGCGTTTTGGCTGCCTCGCTCCGCGCTTGCGTTGTGCCTTTGAAAATTTCCTCTTTTTTTTTCATCGGGCAGTTGCATGCCTGTGTCTTACCACCTCGGCGTAAGGGTAAAACCAAAACTAATGATTTATCCCTGATGCAAAAATTAACATCGGATAAAGATTATTTTGTTTTTTTTACTTTACACTGACGTGTAATAAGTACTCTGAACTTGGCGCTTTCCCAAAGCCTGCAGAAAATTTTTAACGACTTAAACAAATCTTAAATTTTAAAGGATGTGCATAACTTGTGAAGCTTTCTTTCTTAGGAAAAGGAAGACGATTTCCTAATATTTTATTGTTTTCGTTTATCTCTCCGTAGTCATGCCTCTCCTTAAGACACTCCTTGAGCAGCAAGATTCTCCTGCGGCAGTCCGACTCCAAGCTCTGAAATGCTTCTCAAGCTGGGTCCAGTTGAAGGTTCCACTCAACGACATCGATCCCATCACGGAGATGTTATTTCAACTTCTACAGGACCCCGAGCTCTTTGATCTATGCATCGACTCGCTGATCAGCGTTGTGTGTCAGCCAATCGCGTTTAAGTGAGTATGATAACGAGTCTACAGGAATACATTAGTTTAGGGGAGTATGTTACGTCCAAATGGCAAGTCCTAAATGCTGGAACAAAAAAAGTTCTGAGTGCAGGTTCGTTAGCTTATATCAGTGTAGGGAAAAAAACCTCTTCTTTTGATTCAAAAAGTACATCTTTTAAGCGGACGTCAGTACCCCTTGCTGTTTGTAGGTAAGAATTTGACCACTTCTTAAGTCTACTCTAGAATGCCCAAGGTGATGCAGGCGTGATACTCTTCCTACTTCAAGTCTGATTTCAGATTTTTTCTTCTCTTGGAAAAATCAGAAAAATTGTGATTAAATAGCACGAAATGCCTACAAGCCTTCCTCATTGGCCTATGATGACACTTACAACAGGTTTCATTACTGTTGATGTTTTCTGCTTGACACAGATATCCGCTGTCAATTAGGAAAGTAATCAAACAAGTATTGCAACTACAGGATCACCTGTCATCAGCAGTGCAAGACAAGGACATGGTAATTAAAAACAAATATGTGTATATAGTTTTGATATCAAGTAATCAACTATAAGGGAAACTGACTGGGTAAATTTAAATAATTTTGGGTTGAACAAAGACAAATTGAATAGAGCGGGATTTGAACCTGCGACTTCCGGATTAACATAACGGTGCTCTACTAACTGAACTATCTATCCCCTTATGTTGGTGGTCTCACTTTTTTTATCAATATCTTTGCTCAAGGGTGTCAGTCAGAAGCCATTCAACCTGTAACCTGTCGTATAGACCGTGCAAGTCTCTCGCATATTCAAACCTTTTTGGGACCACTTTGGTACCTTGCACAATGCTTAAACACACGAAGGAAACAAACTCGCGCACTTAATCAAGTCCCAATGTTTGAATTTGTGCGAGACTTGCACAGTCTTTAGCCAGGTATCACACCCAAGTTTTACGACACAACCTTCATTTCTCGGTTTTGTATTTTGTGTTACAGCTCTGGCATCTTTCTTTTAAAGCTCTTCATAAATACCTATTGTTATTTTTGATTGATCGGTCAGGACGTAGTTCAGGGTATCTGCCGTCTTGCCGTCTCTCTGGGAGAAAACAACGCCAAGATCTTACTGGAGTCTAAAGGAGAAGACCGGCAGCAGGCAGTGGAGTTCACCAACCTTATCATTGTGAGCTCACCTCAACTTTGACCTTTGAACTATGACCCGAGCTATTCCAAAATACACTATACCATGTCTGATATTTGGCAGAGGGTTATCCCCAATCTTTCCATACTAACACACTATTTTCATCTAGCATTCCCTCCTCTACTGTAAGCAAAGAATCGATGCTTACGGAAGCAGGGAATTCCCCGCTAACGCCAAGCGTATTTCACGGGTTTATTTGTGCCCATGCGTACTCCACGTTTCTAGGCATTCTTCGCTTACACAGCTAGCACAGAAATTCGGCGCTTGCAAGTGCAGAATTCAGCTGTAAGCAGAGCCATGAAATTGGGCCCAGGTTTGCCAGGGCTAACAGAAGTCACAGCACCGTCACCATGAGGTGTTTTAACCTAACCTAAGCGCACTTATTTATTTTGACAAGGAACTCTTTTTCACATATCCTTGGTGCTTCATCTCGCCTACAGGGTTTCACAGCATTACCAGGCCACTACCCAGTGGATGAAAGCATCAGTAATATACCATTTGGATTCTGGTACATCCTTCAAGTGAGTACGGACATTATTGTGCTTCCTATTGGTCATGTTCCCTGCAGGTATAAACAGCAGGTATAAATGCAGATTCTCGTGTAAAACATAACAGGGCTCAGACTATTTGTCCTACCTGCCTTATTTTGGTGACCTTGCTTTATAAGGCCATATAACATGTTTCTCTTCCTCGCCCGTTTCCTTTTTTCGATATTACCTCTTTGTTTTTAGTTACAAGTTATCAAGAAAGATTTATGGCTGGGGCAACTTGCACATGAAATGGAAAAATTTAGAAAAGCTCTGCCAAGGTCGAAATGTGAGATCATTACCACTTTTTATATTTGAGGGTTGGGTCATTTTGGTAGGTTAGCAGTTTCCAACAGTCTGTTTTTGCGAAAAGGAAAACGTATTAAAAAAAAACCTTGGGATAGCTTTTACTTCCCGATTGCCAGCCCCTGTATTATGGAAAATGTGCCCTCTATTTATTCTCTTCCTCCCAACTCTCTCTTCAGGATGACATCGTGTCATCGGATCAAGAGGAGTTTCAGGAGTACGTTCGAGTCTTTGCTCCGGTCTACATGCATCTAGTGGAAGTCATGTTGACTAAAGTACAGTATCCACCGGATGAAGAATATAGCACATGGAATGCAGGTCAGTTCAAAGGTCCAATCATTCAGACTGACTCCTTGGTCAAAGGTCAAATCAATCAGATTGACTTCTTGGTCAAAGGTCAAGTTATTTAGTTCAAACTTTCAGGTATTCGGGGCTCGAATACTGGCATTGGTTTGTTGGATTGTAATGACTAACTTCACAAGTGAAGAAAAACAAGTGATGAAGATATAGTAACACTTTTGTTGTCTTATTGTGTCAGTTCGAAAATTGTTGTGTCTCAAAAAAGAGCATTTGTGGATGTGTGAGTTTGAAAGTGCTCAACTATCAGATCTGGCTAACTTTATCCTGGATGTCTCAGAGAGCGTCTCTGTTGCGAGATACAATGTTACTACAAAAATCAATCCCTTGTGGTTTATTACTTGATATTTATTATTTAAAAAGTCGCATCCCCTTAAGGTGATCCCGTGGCTGCGGCTTCCCAGGTTGTATCGTAAACATGGGTGTGATCCCTGGCTACACGGCAGCTTACGGTTGAATAGCTTCTGACTGGCACCCCCGAACAAATATATTGACTAATAGGGAGACCGCCAACATAGGGCTGGATAGCTCAGTTGGTAGAGTTGGTCATTGGTTCAAGTCCCGCTCCAGTCAATTTGTCTTTGTTCAAAACCCAAATTATTAAAAGTTAAGATATTATGTGTTTTTACTGACTTTGTATTCTCATTGTGTGTTTTTTTCCTTCAGAGGAAAAGGAGCATTTCCGATGTTACAGACAGGACATCGGTGACACACTAGTAAGTCCAACAAAGGTTTCATTCCAAACCTCGGCTGCGGTTATGCCTCCAGCTCCTCTGTCTCCGGCTCTGGCTTCAGGCTCTGTTTGATGTGGGAAACACTGTGCAAAGCGCACACTGCTCCAAAATTCATGATGAAGCCTAAGCCAGAACCGGAGTCCAAGCCAAGTTTTGGAAAAGGCCCCAGGTTGCAGTTTGCTTGGACTAATTACACCATCACAGCACAACTGCATGGTCAATGATCGAAGCCAAAACTTGTTTCTAGTCCGGGTCACCAAAACACGCCCCTGCAAAGTCTTTCTTTATCCTTTCTTACCATGCAAAGCTTCAAGCATTGTTTCAACTGAAAGCCTCATTTACCTAGAAGTGCCCAGGTCGATTAAAATCAGCCCTATTTATAATGCATTGGCTGCATATTGCACCACAGCACCTTACATTGTAAACCATTACATGGTGCTATGTAGAGGAGTAGGTCTCATACTTCAGAAACGTTGCCCCAAATTCCTCGCAGGAAAATACTGAATGTTGAAGCGCCTTGAGCGTCACTGAGTGACGGATATGTGCGCCCTATAAATTATTATTATTATTATTATGCATATGTATTTGTTTCAACACACCACACGCCCTTAAAATGACCGTTGTAAAAGTTCACTTTATGACAAAAACGAAGATTGGGAAGTTGGCTTTAAAATTGTTTATTCCTGATGTGCTACTACTTTTTCTAGAATTGTAATAGAAAGTAGTAACTTACTGCTCAAAAGGCGTCACAAAAGAACGTTTCCATCGTCACACGCCAGCAATCCATTGGACCACTAGAATGTTCTGCTAGGCTGCATCATTGGGCCAAAGCATGGGAGCAATCCTATACGAGTGAATACGCACGTTAGTATTTTGAACGTTCCAATGGAATGTTCGGGCGGTCCAACAGAATGGTCCATGTACGTGTACATGCGCTGGAATGCTTATCCAATCCAATTGTTCCTACCATTTTCGACTTTTGAGATGCGACCTTGGCCCAATTTCATAGAGCTGCTTAAGCAGAAAATATTGCTTAACAATTTTCTGCTAAGCAGAAATGAGCAGGATACCAATCATAAATTGTACTTATGCTGGTTTGGCTGGTAACCTTATTCTGGTAAGCATAATTTTTTTGTGCTTAGCTACTTTTTGTGCTTAGCAGCTCTATGAAATTGGGCCCTTATCTACTCGTATTGAATACAGGGCACTGCCCAGGTTAATCGGGGGTTCTAATTTTCTTTATTGTCTGTTTTTGTTTTATTTCCAGATGTACTGTTACACACTCCTGAGGGAGCCCTTATTAAATCATCTCTATGCAATACTGAGTAGAATTCAGGAGCAGCAGTTACCATGGCAGGTAAATCTGTCAATCAATTAGGCTCCTCCTATTCCCCACTATCCATTCAGTGCATGACCCACAGAGGACGTGTTCATAAGAAACTGCGCAACATGGCTGTGCGGTCTAGTGCACCGGACCCATGTTAGAGCTGCCAACTCTCCCTGATTCTACAGAAAGTTCCTTGAAAAATAATCCAATCTTTCCTTTTCTGATGAACAAGTTTGTTGAACAAAGTTTCCCTGATTGCAAGATGCAAATATGTAGGCAGCTCTGTCATTTTCTGGTGGCCGAGTCAACAGGGTGTAGGTTTTTTGAATCCCAGTCATGACACTTATGTCCTTAAGCAAGACACTTAACTATAATTGCTTCTCTTCACCCAGGAGTAAATGGGTACCTGTAAGGGTAGAGAAGTTTGTTTATTTTTGATTGATTTAGCTTGGTGCGCTACCTACTTGGCCACACAGGCTGTATACTCCCACAGGAGCTGAATGGGTTTAAGGAAGCAAATACATAGCCCAGTGATGGAGGCAATAATGTCTGAGCATCTGGAGCATTACTGCATGATGATTTTGAGCGCTATACAATAGAATAGAATATACAATTACCAATATTGGATACATGTACAGATACATGATCTATTTGTCCTGAGCCTCTACTGACATGGATTTAATGTGGAACCCTCCTAATGTCTGATCAGCACAAACCCCCACCACCATTTTTTTTTATACCCAGTGCAATTTTGTAACACAAAATTTTGTCTTGGTTATTCTGGCTTATTTGTATGAACCTATAGTATTTTTTAGGATCTGTTGAGCCATGTAAAGGCTGTTTTTAAATTCACATTTGACCTTATACCTAATGATTTTACTTCAGTATTTCCAATTTTTACTTAATTTTTGTTTCATGTGATGGTTTCAATTAATGTTTATTTTAATAACTAAGGTAAGAACAAGAAAGCAGTTTTCATGATATTCATAGTGGTCAAAATAAATCGATTGGTTTGTTGTCCAACATAAAAAAACAAAAAAAAACACAACTTTTTTCCCTCCATTTCTCTTGTAGCAAGTTGAAGCCTGTTTGTTTGCGTTCCGATCCATCGCTGAGGGCGGGGATTACGGTGACGATCAATGTGTAACTGATCTACTCAGACTGCTCGCTCAAGTCAACATGTCACATACAACGTTAGCATCAACTGCCTTATACATGCTAGGTAAGGGGTATTGTTTCAGTCTCAGTTTGTCCCTCAGGGTTCGTACGGTCCTTGAAAATCCTTGAAAGTCCTGGAATTTGAAAATCTGTTTTTCAAGGCCTTGAAAGTCCTTGGATTTATCTTAGGTCCTTGTAAGTCCTTGAAAATTCACTTTTTGTAATTAAAGTATTTAATCATGCAGAGTAATGTTGTGTTTTTTCATCAAGTTTAAGTTTAAGTGACCAGCCAACCTTCAAACTTTAACTAATTGTACAGAATCAAATCACCCAACACAAAGCGTTTTATATACAAGTCTCAAATAAACCATCAATATTTGCTGGATTTTGGTCCTTGATAATGGGATTTCTGGACCTTGAAAGTCCTTGAAAAGTCCTTGAATTTATAGCTATTATAAGTGTACGAACCCTGGTCCCTATTCCTATTTGTCGGGGATCAAGATGGCTCTGTGTTTTTTTTCCCAGCCCTTCACCTCCGTAGACCCCAGTTCAAATCTCATCTCAGATCGGTGCCTTGCATGTGTGGATTGGGTTTTCAGTCCCTACCCGATAACGTGGGTTTTCCCAGTTAGGATTTTCCTCCCACATCTAAAACTGAACATTGCTTCTTGTTCCCTATTCATCCTGTTATTGGGGCTTATTATGCTGTTTGATGTGCAATAAATAAATAAATATAAATATAAATAAATCAATCAATCAATCAATCAATTGTTTACTTTGTCCCCCATTATCTTATGGATGTAAATGGTATCCCTCCTACTGTCTGACCATTCATTATCATCCACTGTGGTTTTGAATGATAGATAAACTACATGTACACCAGCCAGCAAAATGATATCATGTGGTAAATGTATCTTTACAGTACACAGTCAACCCTCCTACTGTTTGACCACTCATTATCATCCACTGTGGTTTCGAATGATAGATAAACTATACCAGCGAGCAAAATGATATTATGTGGTAAATGTATCTATACAGTACACAGTCAACCCTCCTACTGTCTGACCATTCAATAGCGTCCACTTTAAGAAAAAAAAAAAAAAATCTTCTTTTAGTTGTGAAAAGTGTCCTCTTTCCCATAGTTAACATTCAGAGAAGATAATACCGGATTACTAAGCATTTTCATTTTGCAAATCATTGTAATTAGTACGACATTGACTTTTCTAGCAGTACTTAAAAAATACCCACATTCTCGAGTTGGTAGGATGTCTACTTAACGAAAGAAAAACCAAAGTTTTATGTTCAAGTTAAATCTTTGTTTTCTTTTATTTGTGTGTCAGGTGCCTACTCAGAGTGGTTAGCGGATACACCAGAAGCCTTAGGAACTGTTATTCCCGTCTTACTCTCAGGTAGACCAGATTCACTTGGCTTTATCCTCTCACACTTTGATGAAATTATCTGTACATGCATCCATTATTGGCTGTTGTGAAAAATCAGAAATGTTGTTGGAAGTCGGGGCCCAATTTCATGTCGCTGCTAACCTCAACATTCCTGGCAAACAGCACAATTTGAGAAGCACGATTCTATAAGCCCTAATAGCAGAACTCTGCAACAAGCAGTGCCATGAAGTTGGGCCTAGAGCCAGGTTCTTCCACATGTTAATCACTCGTCCTTGGTCTTCTGACTCAATTAAAAATTCAGTGAACTGGATAATGACAACCTACATGAACCCATATTCCCTAGGCCTTTTTGCCTACAGGTGACTTCAATCCTCCAATATCCTCCTCTCCTATGTCACTCCCCATTAACAGGTTTTGACTTAGATAAGATTGGAATGCCTGACCCAGTGATAAGCAATTGTTATTTGGGCCTACAGCCCTCAGTCCTTCTAAAGCCTTCATTTCGGTGAGAGGATATTGACTCCTTGCACAATGCGCAGCGCAGCGCACTGACCTGTGCCAATGCTGTCCACCTGTTGGGAGTTGAAATGTACTCAAAGGAATTAACTCAAAAAATGGTGGAAATGGTAGACAGTCCTTATGTGTCGTGGCCGAGCGGATAAGAGCACCGGACTCAAGCTCTGGTGTTTCTGATCAGCAGAGTGTGGGTTCGAGTCCCGGTCGTGACACTTTTGTCCTTAAGCAAGACACTTAACCATGATTGCATCGTCCTTCGGATGGGACGTAAAGCCGTTGGTCCCGTGTGTTGTGAGAAGGGGTTCGCCCCAGTGTTCCTGGTTTGATTGGCAGCATATTGCACCACAGCACCTTGTAAACCATTACATGGTGTTATAAAGGAATAAGTCTCATACTTTAAAATGTAGCTCCACATACCTTGCAGGAAAAAAATACTGAGCGCTTTGATCCCACGGGACCAACGGCTTTACGTCCCATCCGAAGGACGAAGCAGTCATGGTTAAGTGTCTTGCTTAAGGACACAAGTGTCACGACCGGGACTCGAACCCACACTCTGCTGATCAGAAACACCAGAGCTTGAGCCCCTAGTGGTGTGATGAAGCGCTATATAAGAACCAAGTATTTTTATTATGCGGAGGTGCGTTCCATGTCGTTGTGCAAGGGGTCACTACAAGGATTTGAGAGGGTTAGGATAGCCAATGAGTCAATCTTTATCTTGAGTAACTGAGTCATGACTTGGTATGTTGTGCTTTTATTTGAGTTTGTTGTTCACTCTATCGTTCCAGGTCTGAATGACCCAGAGTTGGCTGCTCCAGCCACCATGTCCCTCAAAGATATCTGCTTTGAGTGTCGCAAAGAGATGAAGCCGTACGCAGAGACGATCCTCAACGCTAGCCAAGAAGCACTCAGAAGGAATACTATCAAGGTAGGGTTGTGACCTCTTGACCTCTTATGCCCAGCGCATACTTCACGCAGAAGCGAAAACAAATGCGAAATTATGTGTGACGCTAACAATCAGGTATGCACTGTTTTCCCAATTGTGACACAAGAAAATTCACTTCACTTTCGGAATTCGTGTGTGAAGTATGAACCAGACTTTGCCCTTATCATCTGTAGACGTTTACAGATAACACCTAGAACAGACCTAGAACTTGAACATCTATTGGCCGATCCCAATGATTTGTGGACCACATGAAGGGGAATTCAATAAGTAAGACATTTTTGATAACTTATATTGCTGTATTAAAAAAAGTAACTTCAAGTTGATAACAGAGTTTGTAATATAAGCCTTTGGACAAAAGTTTTCTGTTGTGTAAGAATGTGTGTTTCAAGCTGGAGTGGTTAAAAAATGTGATTATCTGCGGTTGTTCTCGTCAAAACAATTTGTTAACAAGACGGTTAAACCACAAAACAAAACACTATAGGAATACACTAATCATGCATTGACTATGTTTGTCATCTCTGTTGTGCCAGTGAATAAGTGTAAAAAATAATGAAAAAAAAAATAAATAAAAAATAAAAAAATAAAAATAAAATAAAATAATAAAAATAAAATAAAATAAAAATAAAAATTAATAATTTGTATCGATATGTTGATTTGCTTCTCAGGCCAGGGAAAGTATACGGCTGATGTCCATCATCGGTTTTGTCCTGTCAACGTTATCGTTACAAGAGATTCTCAGCTACCTTCAACTCATACTCACCCCTCAGCTACAGATCCTGGAAAGTGCAATTAATGAACAGGTACAAGAACTCTTAATGACTCGTGAGTCATCATTGACTCACCTCATAACAGATTTGGACCTCGGACTCGGACATTAGTCCGAGATCCGAGTCTGGGATAAAAGTCTGAGATCCGAGACTAATGTCTGAGTCCGAGGTTCAAATCTGTTATGAGCTGACATCTTAGACTCAGACCTAAGAGTTATAGACTTGGACTCGGACCTAACACTTGAACCACAAACTAGTTTACATTGACTCAGTACTTCGACTTGAATCCTACAAATTCTTCTTCAAATTTGTTTTTATCAAGATAAAACCTAATTGTTTCTTTGAAGTGTAAATTCATTGTGATCCTTTAGATTTTAACCAGTTAAACACACCATACATCCGACGTTAAAAATATTTTGCTTAAAATGAAGTCATGTTTTCAGTGAAACACATGGGACATTGGTTTATGTTTGTCAGCGATTTGTGCACTGTCATATTTGCACTTGGTTTGGTTGCTTCAATCAAACTTAGCAGTGATAATGTTGCGGTGCATCAAATGCCATTTGCCTCAACTTTGACAGTAATTCAGGTGGAAATATTTCTCTGGAGGGTTGGTACTGGTGTGAACTTCAGAATCAGTGAGCTTTCAGATGGAAATATTTCTCTGGAGGTTTGGTAGTGGTGTGAACTTTATAGTCAGTTAGCTTGAAGATTGAAACTAAGACGTTTTATTCTAAACTAAGAAGTTTAGTATGGAGGACACAGGTTCAAATCCTGTCCTGGTAAATTTTTCTTTTGTTCACCCAGAAATTAAAATAAATTAACCTAGTTACTTTCCCTTGTGGTTTATTACTAAACATAGATTTGAGAAAATAGAAATAGCTGCTGCAAACTGCTTTTCAACCAAAAGGACCTATGGTATAAATACAAAAAATCTTTTAAATTACCTTTTGTTTTGACCTTAGTAGAGTCTTTCTAGAAGGGTAAATGACAACACAACAGAAGCAGTCAAATTGATTGAAATGAAAAGAGAGAGAGAGAGAGAGAGGCATAAAGCACACACAAAAAGCAAGGGATTAACAATGAACAAACGTAGCTTTGTGAAGTGTTTGTTTGTTACGTGTACCATTTATTCAGTCTGCATCATTGTTCGTAAACTCAGCCCTTGTTCAGTTTGTGCTAAATGTGCGTTACCCCTTAAGAGACTGTGCATTTTTCTTAGCACTGTTTTTTCCAGTCAAAATGTCTGGTAAAACAATAAGAAATAGAAAGTGGGTTTTGCTTGAGAAATGTAGACCGGAAATTGTCATTTTAGGACATAACCTTTCTGAGTGAATTGAAGTAGGGGCTTTTCCCCAAACTTTGGCTCAAGCTTCGGCCCACACTCCATTTGATGTTGGCACTGTTCAAAATATACACTGCTCTAAAAAAACAGAGCTGGAGGTAAAAGGTCCTAGGTTAAATCTTGTAGCCACTAATGGGTATTTTGGTACAAGCCACTTGGAGCTGCATTGGTCCCTAATTGGTTAACATGTACATTTGTACCTTTTTGTGTGGTTTTGACAATTAAACTGTTATGCATGGATTCCTCCATTACTCAATGTTAGGGGAAGGATAGCACTAACACTTCCACTAAGGACAGTTCAAGCAGTTGTAAAATACGATCCACGTCCTCCGGGGTATGTGTGTGTCTCAGTATGCATCAGCAAAGGATGTTTGCACATTGGCATTATGGGATGTATGCCCAGTGCATTATGGGGGAAAGTATACCCGGTGCATTATGAGATGTGTGCCCAGTGCAGTATGGGAGATGTATACTCAGTGCATTATGGGAGATGTATACTCAGTGCATTATGGGGCATACATGTGTACCCATTTACATTATTGGATGTATGCCCAGTGCATTATGGGTAATATGCCCAGTGCATTATGGGTAATATGCCCAGTGCATTATGGGATGTATGCCAAATGCATGTTTGAATGTATACCCGATAGCACCATTCACTATTAGCCAAATGGGTCAAAAATCTTATTGATAAATTTTTACAAATTTGTGTCTATGCTGTAAGGATAGATGCAAGTACAAAATTGAGAGTGAGGTGGATGTCCTATGCATGCTCGATACTCTACCTACTTTAATTTGATGTTAAATTTGTTTGCCCTTGGGAAAAATCGTTAAGTTGTTGAAAATCTTTTGAAGCCTATACTACATGAAGGTAAACCTTTTTATTCCATTAAATTGTGTACTTTTGTCAAAGGTCAGATCATCTTGTTATGTGGGAGATGCATGCTGGGATGTATGAATGATGCATGATGGTATACGTTTGGTAATGACTCTGAAAATTAATGACACTAAAAACTTACTTGGTAAGAAGTACAGCAGCTTTGGATAGTATAATGCATTTTGAGAAACTTTTCACTTTGAAGTACTGCGGTTATGGAAAAATATATCACTTTTTATCCCCCAAAATTAGAATCTGAGAAGGGTTACGGCCGTAACGCTTCTCAGATTGTGTATTTCTATAGGGAATATTCTTCCTGCGTGGAAATATTCGCTCCAGTTTTTCGTTGATATCTAAAAAACGCGACCACCTTTTGAAGTGAAATGTTCACAGGTTATTTTTATTGTATATATCTACATTTGTATAGGATTGAAACAATCAAACGGTTCCAAAAACCAAAGGTATACTTTTCCTTTAAAGATGTTTGATATTACTAGTGCATGCTTGGGAATGAATTAGTTTGATTATAAAAAATACACCTGTTTCTTTTTCTGAATGATGCACTTGTGACTGCTGGAAATTGTTGTATTCCGGATGTGTCAAATATTGAAAATCTGCATCGCTGAAATCAATAAGCATGGACATTGTTACGAGCAGCATGTTGGGCTTGAATACATGTTGGGCTTGAGTGTGAGTACATGTTCACTGTTGGATCCCCCGTCTCATAAAGCAATACATCATCCAAGTTTGAACATCGCAGAAGGATCTGACTACTTTGCAACAATTTTTTTTTTTATTCTGTCATTTTGAACTTCAAACAATAAATCTACTGTGTACTTGTCTCCGTCTCACCCAATTTTAGCCTACCCCAATCACTAAATCAACTATTCTACTGAAAATCAACATGTTATCCAACCTGTGCTCGACCCTTGACCTCAAGCGACCCGACCGATCGGAAGAAGAGGAGGGGTCAGGATCAGGGACTCGACAACTGCCCACACCTGACGAGCCTCAGCCTGTTTTGCTGATCTTACAGCAAACACTGCCAATCCTACAGAACCTCCTCAGTGTCTGGATATCAGACGTAGGTGTGGTTGAGGTAAGGAGTGAAGGCCTCATTAACTTTCTCTCTTTTTCTTCTTTTTTTTTAAATAAGAAAGCTATTCCTGGGGCCGAAACGGGGTTACACTCTTCACAGTCCGTGAGCCCTAGGCATGGGTATCGTCCACTAGGATGCCTGGCTGGTAGAGCAGAATGCACTACCTTCCCAATTTTTGTACAAAGCAATTATGGTCAAGTGCCTTGCTCTTTGGTCTGCCGACCGGAAAATAATGCAAGCGGAAAGTCTTGCTTTAATTTGTCCATGACGAGAGACCTGTTTGAATCCTGTCAAAGGTAAAAACTAAAATGAATATTTCTCTTTGTCACTGATGCCAAAATTGATTTCGAAATTAACATTTTAAAATCCTTATATGTGTAACTGACTTTGGCCAAGAGATGATTGTATAGAGATGAAGTAATTATCGAATCGTAGATTTGAAACTACATACTAAAAAGCTGACCATCCTCCTTGTTAGTCACGATCTGGAAATCCTGGATGGCGATGGAAAAAAGAAAGAAAAAACCAAATAGGTGGAACCAACTTGTTGTAGCGTCAAATAACTCGGTCACTTTCCGCTAAAAAAGAAAGGTCGAAAAAGCTTTTAAAAATCCTCCCGTCGAAGACAAGCAGCATATAATGTAACAGTCAATTAAGTGGGATTTCCTGTATACCCAAACGAAGAAAGTAACTATCTACATTCAAGGGAACTGTCAAGCGGTAATTGTGAAGGCACCAATTTGTCTGTACTACCAGTTAGAGCTTGGTGTTGACTCTCTAGCCGTAGTCGTTTCGTTTCATGTCATATCTTTCGGCAGTTAACATTATAAAGTTCCAATTTCGAAAGATCTACATGAAACATAAAAGTAAAAAAAGAAAACCTCTGCGCCAAAACTATTAGAAGCAAAACCCCAAAACAAAAAAAGCTGGGCAGGGAAAATCAATAGTGACAAAAGTCACTTTCAAAATTGCTGACCATTTGGTTCTCAAAGCCACTTGACTATAAAAGACCAAACAACCCCCCACCCCGATCCTAAGAGGGATGTGCATTACCCACAATCAAGCCAAGTTGGGCATCTCACAAAATAATATATTAAGAAAAAATGTGTAATAAGAACCAAAATACAAGTTGAATCTGGACCCGCCAGCTGTCAGATACCGTTGAGATACACTTGGCCTACATTTAGCTTCTCACCAAAGCTTGTTTGAACAATGTTTTTGTACATTGACTCTTTACACTCATGTGATATGATACAGAATATTCTTGTTAGCATTTAACCTTCATATTCTTATCATAATTGCTTGTGCACCTAGTTAATTACATGACAGTTGCACTGGGGAAGATGTGAACAATTAGAAAGAACTTTTACAGTTCAATGCAGATATGAAATAATAATAAAGATATTCATAACCTTTTTAAAGACTATAGTCAATGTTGCAGCTTTTTGACCTGTGCCAATGTACATCTATACCTTAACGCTGAACTTGTTCTTTACCCCATATGCAAATAATGACATCATTAAAAGATAACAGTCATGCTGTTTCTAAACCCCCCTTTTATTCATCAGGGTTTTTTCCTGATTTCAGATTTGTTAACCACTTCACGGTCGTATTCCGAAGAAAAAAAAAAGGGCTATTCCGGTTCTTTTTTTTTCTTCAGAACTTTTGGGAGCTTCTGGAGTAATCGATTTCCTTTGAAAATATCGTCGCCAAAACAAAACCCTGACTTGACAAAAGGAAAAGACAACGATGGTTTTCATAACAAGCACTGGTGTTTGTTTATTGTCTTGTGAGAAAATATGACCAGGCACGCAACGCGAATCACAGAACCTCGGCCGTCAGCCATGTCTGTTAATCTGTTGATCTTGCGCATTGTGTGATGCAGGTAAAAGAATGCAGCACACTATAAAGAGAAGGGGTTTTGCCCCGCTGTTCCCTGGCTGGTCTGGCAGCAATAAATGCCAACCTCACCTTGTGTACCATACAAGGTATTGTGATATGGTGTCATAAAATCATTCTCAACAAGCTCCACCAAATGGGATATTTAGGTGCCATGAGTGTCATTTATTGACAGACAGAGCACATAATAAATGTTTACTATTATTATTTTGATTAAAATATCCGGGTGGATATTCACGTCAGCCTTCCGACTGACGGCAACAAGTTGAGGGCACTCAGAAGTTGTTCTGGGCATTACAAACCGCCCACCGTGGGCCAGTCCAGAAAAATTGGGCGTGTATACACGTCTCCTGACCTGAAGTGGTTAACTGATCTCCCTTCATCTCCAGATTGCTTGATGTGAAGATACGTCACAGGCAAGACAGTCGTAGCCCTTTGTTGTGACAAAAACCTCTAGATTTTTATTTGTGGTGATGTACACACAGTTTGTAAGCCTCTAAAATGAAACGCTCGGTATTCAGGGTGATTCATGTCCAGACCAAAAACAGATTTGTGTTCCCCACCTTTTGTGGCCAACCAGCCCCTTCCCCCCCCCCCAAACCTCACCTTTTGTTACCCTCCTCTCAGTTCAGCCTCCTGCTCTCTCTGTGTGCTTTCATCTCTATCATCTAATTCCACTTGACTGCTTTTGTTACATCAGTATACCTGTTTATGTTTGTAGTCTTGTCATTTAGCCTTTGAGAAAGACTCTGCTAGGGTCAAAACGTCAGGACATTAACTATTTTTTTGCAAAAACAAATTTGTAACAATGCTCTGCAAATTTTCAAAAATAGTGTTGAAACTGTTGGATACAAAGCAACCAATCCTGGGATGTTTTTGGGTTTTTTTTGAAAATTTGCAGAAATGTTGAATTTGGTCACACCACCTGTTAACACAATTGAATGTTTTTGCTAACATTCGGCCGTCCATGGCAATCAACAATAGAAAGTTCTATTAAGAACTGCGTACTATTACGATGATCACTTTTTTGGTGTTTACAGGCAGTCTGTGAGCTGCTTAGGAGAGCAAGCCGTACACTCCTGGATGATCTTCAACCAATGGTACCTCAATTAGCGGAGCTCATAGCAACGATATACAACGCTCTCCCACAGTCGGCGATTCTAGACCTGGCCCGACAGGTAGGTGTTATGTAGCTGGTCTGAATTTGGCTGGTTTGAACTCTAGCAATGGAGAGCTGTTAACTCTTCCCGACTCTGCAGAAAGTTCCCTGCAAAAAAAACAAAAAAAAAATCTTTTCATGTTCTGATGAACAAATTTGAAAATCTTCCTGATTATGGAAACTTTGTCTCTTTTATGTTGAATGTAGTTCTAAATATCGCCCCGATTGTTGTTCAAAATCTCCCTGAATGCAAGATGCAAATGTTTGAAGCTCTGGCAATGTCTCATTATAATCACATAATGACCCAAAATGACCCAATGTTTTATATTGGCAGTGCCAATTAAATTGGTTCTATGTATTTATTTATTTATGTATTTATTTATTTATTCAAGTAATCAACCAAAAGGTACTGGCACGTTAAGATGGAGGTCACAGGTTCAAATCCAGCAGTAGTCAATTTTTCTCTGTTCAACCCCAAAACATTTTATTTTATTTTATTTACAGCTCCATTTATTTTCTTTGGCTGCACAAATTTTGCAATATTTAAAGTAGACGAAAATCAATATAGCTTGCACATTTCAAATGACGACAAGCGTAAGAAACAATAAACTATTTATAACCTATTCGCACTGTTTAAAATGCAGGTACACCTAGTGACCTTAAAGTGACCTTTGTGAAAGTTCAAGTTGTGACCAAAATAAAGTTTGGGAAGTAGGCTTTGATTGTTTGTATGCCTTGACTGCTTGTAGCTGTATATAGCCAAAACTGTTATTGACTTTTCACAAGTACTGACCAAAGGGCAGTAAAAGTTAGCACTGACCGACCTACATGTAGGTTCAATTTCACAAGGCATCAAGATCAATTTCATAAAGCCTGTATGTACAAAAACATGCTAAGCACAGAAAAAACTTGCTTAGCAGAAACAGAAAGCCAGCCAACATTCCATTATGTTTATATTGCTGCAACTGGTGCCCCATGCAAATATTTGCCTAGCAGAGAGATTTGCTAAGCAGTATTTCTTGCTAAACAGCTTTTTGAAAATTTGCCCTGGTTGCAATTTCATAAAGCTGCGTCTGAGCTCAAAAAGTTTCTTAGCACAACAATTTTGCTTACCAGAAAATAATAAGGCTACCAGCCCAAATGCCATGTCACATGTATCATTTATGAATAGTTTCCTGCTAATATTTGCCAAGAAGAAATGTTTTGTTGAGTCAAATTTTTGACTCGCCAAAATGGCAGAATGTGTTAGTTCACAAAGCAAACGGAAAACCAACAATTTCGAGGCCTTTTTGTTTGGATCATTTTATTCAACTTTTAGGATATCTTTCCAACCATATTCATTTCATAACAAACGCTTTTTAGGCACAAAATTGTTGATGTGCTTAGTTACTTTTTTGTGTTTAAGCAGAAACTGGGGACCTCTGGAACAGACTTTTTACTGGATCGGTTATTTTATTGGGCCTTTGGCCAGCCCACCACTGTTACAAGAGAACGCTATTAAACAGTTTGCACACTGTCCCCAGAAGGTCCTTGGATGCTTGTTGAGATATCGAGGGGTGGTCGACGGAGTTTTTGAACTTGGGAATCTTGTGATCTTGTGAGTTCAGGCATCATTAAATTGACCCTCTTACAGATTTTACCGATGAGATTTTGCACTAATTAGGTTATACTTGATTAAGTTAATCTTTAGCTGTAGATGAACCTTGACTGACAAAGAGTAGCAAAATTGAACTCTCTTGTTATTGTTGGTTTTTTTAATCGTTTGTTGTGAGTGTTGACACTTCTTGATCAGTTTCTCTTGTGTATCAGAGGGTGCTGTAGATCTCTCTTAATTGTGAAACCCCAAATAAGGGTGTGAATCACGAGGAAGTGTCCGTATTTATAGCTAACCTATATTTTTTTGTAGCTCAAAGTTTATCATGGAATGATAATCTTCCAAGTTAAATTTGATTTTTGATTTTTGACAAACTGTTTTGCCCTCAACAAGTAGGTGAGGTTGTTATTATACCTTATTGGTTATTTAGTTTGTATGCATTACCATTTATACTGAATTTTGTTGTTATTTTTTTTCCCCCATTAAAAATGAGCACTCTACATGTACTGACACAAGTGTACACTGCGGACATGTGTAAAGACCATGTACCCTCGTTCACAGAAATAGTGACCTTCGACCTTGTACATTC
Organism: Pisaster brevispinus; assembly: GCA_023634235.1. Lineage (NCBI taxonomy): Eukaryota > Metazoa > Echinodermata > Asteroidea > Forcipulatida > Asteriidae > Pisaster > Pisaster brevispinus. The sequence goes on from JAMKCF010000013.1 coordinate 4,254,076, forward strand.
CTGAGCTTTTCCTGGCAGGCAAAAAACTACACTGGTCATATGAGAAATTTTACATTTTGCATCATGATTACCAAAGGAACCAGAGAATTAGGAAGGTCTTCAGCTGTTGTCTACAACAGCTGAACAAGTTTTGGAATGTGCCCCTCTCTTCATCTCAAAAGTTGACAAAAATCAGACAGTGCAAACTCCATGAAATATAAGATTGTATGTTCTCTTCCACTGAGCTGTGTACAAATTGTACCTGCAGGCTCTGTGGCCCTTTTGTGACATCGCAGGTTACATGGTTTGTACCAAAACTCACAAAATATGGCTTATTACAAGCTCAAACCAAAATGTTAACCCACACACGGAGCCAATCAAACCCAACACCAAATGTAGTTTCAGCCCTTGTGCTTGTAAATTTTTTAAAAGTTATTTTCAAAGTTCAGATATCATGTATCCTATGAGCATCTTACTTATCAATGAAAGATATTTAAATCTGTAACAAAAAACACCTTGGGTAACCAGCTGCCCCCTTGAGAGGAAAGCCCAGACCCCCTGGCCTTTTTGTCTCTAACAGTTACCCCAGCAGCATCCCACCCTGCCTTTCACCTCTCTGGACCCTACCTAGGACCGTTGAATTCTTTGCTTGCGATAATTATTCTTCACTTACAGGGCAAGCGCACAATTTCTGCGCTAGCTGTGTAAGAAAAGAATACCTAGTAGCGTGAAGTCGCACATGCACAAGCAAAAATTCCTTGCTTACCTGTGAAATACGCTTGACGTAAGTGCGGAATTCCCTGCTTAAGTAAGCGTCGATTCTTTGCTTACTGTCATGACTGTAAGCAGAGCCATGAGACTGGGCCTTGGTCACACGGGTTTCCCTTTTGGAGGGTTGTTCACCAACATTTCAAACACATTTCTCCATGTTCTTTTCTCCACAGATCACGCCCAAAAGTTACACAGTGCTCAGGCCTGATGCTTTGTGGAAGCAACAGAGGCAAATCCACTGCCCCTGGTCATTGCCTTAGTTCTCCCTTAAAATGTGCCAATAAAAAAATGACAACTTCCTCACAGAGGTGCTCTTTACAAAAAAACTTCTTAGTGCCTTTTCCCTTTTGAAGAATGAAGCATCAGGCCAGAGTGCTAGTCACTTTGTTTATGTTTCTAGCCTTTAATTATAAACATTAATAACATTTGAGTGCTTGAATTTTTTGTAATCAATATTATCTTCAAATTCAGATTATTCTTCTATTTGGGAGTAGCGAGGATGTCAGCACAGCTGTGGGGGCCATGTTTGTTCAGCTCTCATCAAAGACCATCAGCCTATTTCCTGCAAGTATGTCTTAATTAAAAATTTCCTAATACTCCGTTATCGTTGACGATGAATATAGATTTGAGAAGAACAAGTTGACAAGTTTTTTAGTCGACTCGCAGCACCCATGGCATGATCCCAGTTGATTAAGTTTATTCCTGGTGCATGGTTTGCAAAGCAGCGAGCTTGTAATTTTGTGTGTGTACGACATGAGGGGTCATTCTGGATGTTTAAAAATTTAGATTTTAAATTTTTTTCCCCCCGAAAGAGTCAAAAGAAATAACTGATAACCGAAATTCAGTTTTCAATCCAAATAATGGCAGAACTGCCTGTGCAGTTCCATTGTTAACAGTCAACTTGTTTCAAGAGTCGACCTCAGCGCCCGATGGGGAGATGGTGAGGGTTTTTATCTTTGCTTTAAACTGAAAAAGTTGCCTGCTTGGAGCCAGGAAAAGCTTTTGAAAACTCCTTTTTATAGCTGGAGTAACAATTTTTTGAAAATATCTGCTTCATTTGAGGCTTAACATTTGTTCTTCAGTGTATAGGGTATATTAGATAGCCAATCAATATTTAAAAATCAAAACTTGGGATGGGTGGGTGGGTTGGTGGGTCAAAACAATGTTAAAAAAATACAAACATTTGTGAACATTGATAATCCTGAATGGCCCCCAAGATGGTATTTTTTTGTGAGGTTTGTCAATGTTTTATACATTCCTGTCAGCCATTTAAAGTGTTCAAAAACTGCCAGAGTGATGCTGACTGGCCAGTGTGATTGTTTTCATTCAACTACTTCTTTGTCCAAACTGCCTCTCCAGGATAAACTGTAGAGGGCGCACTGCAATGTCAATCACCCATATTCACCTGTGAATAAGGCCAGTTCAGCTAAGGTTTTGACATAAGATTAAACAACTCAGTGGAGAAATGAAACTTTTTGTGTCTTTATTTCTGCAGGAGCAAGGGAGCACACTGATGTAGTAGAGACATTCATGGGAGTATGTGGCAATGTAAGTGTGCCCTGTTGTCAGCGTTAAACAAACTGCTTACTTTATGTTGATTGCTTAAGGTTTTTACTGGGTTCTGGATTTTCTCAAAATCTCCTCGGGCCTTCAGATGTTCTTGAAAGAAGTAAAGCAGTCACCAAAGGGAGAAAGAAATAGTCCACATTGTGTCCAAACCTGTAGTTTTGTATTACTCGTGATAATCTCCTTTATTGTAACATGTGGGAAAGACAGGTCTGAAAGCATGTACTACGCATACAAATAAATTTATTTGCAATAGACTGTGCAAGTCTTGTGCATATTCGAGCATTGCGAGTGCGAGTTTGTGTGCGAGTTTGTTTTCTTCACGCATTAAAGCTAAGCACGTGAGAACGAAGTGGTCCCAAAAATGTTTGAATATGGGAGAGATTTGCACGGTCGATTGTCAGTTCATTAACAATGTTACACATTTTCTTTTACTAATTTGGGTTTGAAGAAAGAAAAATTTACTGGAGCGGGACTTGAACCAATGACCTCCGGATTAACGTTCCGGAGGTCGTTGGTACAAGTCCCGCTCCAGTCAATTTGTCTTTGTTCAAACCCAAATTAGTAAAAAAAAAAAAAAACCCAGTCAGTTTCCCTTGTGGTTTATTACTCGATATACATTTTCTTTGACTCCAAATGTAGCTATTGAAAAAGCAAAGCAGTGTGTTTATTCGTGAGGGTTGCAATCCTGCAGCTATATTCCAGTGTGGTTTAATGGCGATTACTCTACCAGAGAATCCCACCGTCAAGAGCACCTGTAATTTCTTTGTGAGTACATGGCCTTGAAAGCCTTCTCAATTTTTTTTTTTAAATGTGGGAAGAAGCCTTTTTTTGTCGTGTGGTGCAGTCATTTTCATTTACAATCAGTTCATACGAACCAAAGCCAGGATGGAAGGGTCATTTGACCGTGGCTCGATTTCACAAAGCACTAAGATTCATCTTTAAAAGATGAGTTGTTATTAATACATAGTGATTTGTATTGTGATACCTAACTTTGCTTGGCAGTTAAGATTGATACTAGGGAGGCCGGCAACATTTTTGGCCAGATAGCTCAGTTGGTTAGGGCTAGTGCGTTAATTTGGAGGTTGCAGGTTCAAGTCCCTTTCTAGTCAGTTTTTCACACCCCTGTATAAAACAAGAGGGTTTTAAAATGTACCCCCGCCAACCCCCCCAAACCCCCCCCCCCCAAAAAAAAAGAAACGAAACAAAAACAAACAAAAGTGCACACTAGTTTAGTTCTCAGTAATGAACATCAAAGATAAGAATTGAAGTTATATACCAATTTAGTGATTTGCTTGCTTCTAAAGTTTGAAATGTTTCTGTCTTTGTGTTTGATATCAGATGTCCTTCATCGCCCAATCCGAGAACAACCCAGTTTTAGGTGAAGTGTTGACGCAACATGGCCGCTCTCTCGTAGAGCTTGTCCTTAAGGTAAGGGTCTCTTGAAGTTGTTGTCTTAAGTTTCTAGATAATCTGTTGGGCAGCCTGTGGTAAATCTGGACATGTTCAACAACACCCTGTTTTGTCTTTCATTTACATGTAAAAGACTCACACATGAAATACGCAATGCACAGATGTGCTGGTTTTAAAGTTTAAAACAATTTTACCAGTGTCATGCTCACTTCTTATCTAAAAGGGAATACAGGCAACAAATGCCAGGTTGGAAATATTTACGTAGTTTTATGAACTTCAGCTCTGTTGGCTTTGCCCTCCACCTATTTCTACTTACTGATCTTATTGATCATTTTGTTAATAAGGGGACGAATGTTGTTTGACAAAATTAAGTTAATCAAATTGATATTTAGTAAGATATGGAGCTTTGCTTGGTGTAAGAAGTAATGACTGATTAATGAGTAACAATTATGTGATCGCTAGCTCTTTTGGGAGGTGTTATTTTTTACCAAAGAACTTGGGTCTAGATGTTGTGGAGTCTCAGCGTTTGAGAGATTTGACAAGTCATTCTGAAGACGAGAAGAGAACATGAATTGATACGTAGAGACTCTACAATATCCCAACCCCAGTTCTTCTTGGAGCCAGCAGTCTTCCTCTAAAGAGATATACATTACTTGGTTTCTACTCGTGAACCGACTCGGCGGTTATGACTTGACCTTGTTGTTGTGCAGGCTATCGGTGGAGCAGCCCCTCGCACTGTGGTTGAAACCTTAGCAGACGTCATCTTCATCCTGAATAAGCACAGCTTCACTCACATCAACAACTGGCTGAGAGAACTCATGATGAGTCCAGATCTCAGCCTCCCACGAGTCACTAAGGATCAACGGGAACAATTCGCTAAGACAATCCTCAGGTGAGTCCAGCTTCTTTTTTTCTTCTCATGAGTGAGAAGAAGACGTATCGAGGGGGAAAAAGGCAGATTTTGGTGAAAGGATGAGCTGTTTTGAGAAGTTTTAAAACTTTGAAGTGGTGTGTCGTGGCCAAGTGGTTGAAAGCGTTGGACTCAAGTTCCGGTGTTTCTGATCAGTCGAGTGCCATCAGTGTGGGTTCGAATCCCGATCGTGGCTTTTATGTCCCTGAGCAAAATACATTACTATAATTGTTTTGTCCTTCGGATGGGACATTAAGCCGTAGGTCCTGTATTAGTGTTGGTAATGTATGTAAAAGAACCCAGAACACTTGTTATGGAAGAGTAGGGGCTAACCCCGAGCAAGTACCCTCATTTACAGGTTTCCTCAGGCTTGTGAGCTACAGTGGTTTAATTCACTTATGAGGCATCCTCGGTTTCATTACCAGACATATTTAATAGTAATGATAATAATAATGAAGTGTTTAGGGGTTAATTCATAATGCTTTTTTTTACTTTTTGGAGCTAATTTCTGTAAAAGCATCATAGTACACCCAGATATGGTGTTGATGTTTTTACACCATTTTTGTAAAATTGTCTGAAAAAACAATTTGGGATATAAATTTTGTTTCGATTTGGATACATTGATTCAATTTTATCGGGATAAATATAGGAATTACCAATTCAGGACATGAGCCTACATTGATTTTTTTTGGATGTACATCTTCAGGATGTGGGCATTTCGGTACAAGCCGCTTGTGGATGCTTTGGTCTCTACAGGGATAGTACACTAAAGTTTCCTTACATAGAACCAAACTATTGGATTAAAAAAAAAAAAAACCTCTGGAATCTCGGATAGGTCAATATCTCCTGCTACATAGTAATGCCATCAGATTCCTGAGGTCAATGACCACTGACCAGCGAGGGCCCCATCTTTTGTTACCTGCCCCATGTCGAAATCATCCCGTCCATTATGTGATCACTGAAAAAGAAGACCATAAACTGGGAATGTTTGCAAGTACGTCACCTTCTGAAGAGGCCACACTTGACATACGTAGTTCATTTAAACAAGAAGCAATATTTACCAAAGATAGGAAAGAATAACTCATTTGCAATAAAAAATGGCTTATCTGGATTGTTATCGGTTGGAAGGGCCGTCGAATTGACCATGGCGCACCTTTGCACAGGTCAGGTGCAATGCCTGAAAGTACTGGTCAGTTACAGTGGTCAACTCAACCCTGACCTAGTTTCTCCACGCCTGCTGCACCATCTGTGTGTGATATTTCTTTTGTCATTCATGTGGAATTTCGTTTGTAACAGACAGCCGTGGACAACGAAGGGTTGAATCTATTTGGAACAGCTTCTTGGTCTGTCTTAATGACAAACCCCTGTGTTTCTGTGACAATTATTCATAAAGTAAAAGTAAACACTGCCTTAAAAAAAAAACTGATATACTTTACAAACATTGGATGCATGTACAGATATAAGTGCATTGTCGCAGAATACAATCACGGGGTGAAATCCGTCATAGTCCATTTCAAGACGTGTGTGGAATAAAAAAAGCCAGAAATGCATTCAGAACTTGTTAGATCCTTGTCATAGATCCTTGTCATAGATCCATCGCGTTTGAAATGTTTTTGCAATAAACACAAAATAGACATCGAAACTTGTGCACCCCACCCTCTGAAAAAAAAACCCAAAACTTCTAAACAATGTGAATGACTCCATGTAGAATGTCAACCTTGTCCACCTTGACATGATCTTACTTGGTTTGGATAAATGGTCGGGGAGCGAGTACTTTGGGAAGGATATTGCAAAGCATCAGAAGCGTCATATAATTATCCATAAAGGACTCCTATATTAAATTTGTGGTGTGTCCCAACAGCATACATGGCAAAAGAAAGGATGATGCTTGTTTCCACCAATCAAGTGACAAGGACCTGTGTGTGCAATACATAATACAATATGATTTTATAATGAGCTACATAACAATAGCTCATGAGAAAAGCCCAACACTGCACACAGATTGTCTCCCCTTCTCAGATTGTTACAACTGATAGAAGTGTTTTTTTTATGCAATGTATTTGCTGTCTGTGGGTGACATTGTAGTGAAGTTGTATAAGTTGCAAAGTTGGGGGAAGGGGTGGGGAATGGGGGCAGATTAGCTCTTGTTTGATGCTTTAATAGAACATACCCGTTGGAACAAAACCCTCTCTTGACCTCGCTTGACAATTTAGCTCTGTCGGAACTTATATATACTATAAACCTTGAACATGCAATGACAGACCGTCCCTGTAGTTGAGTGTCGTGGCTGAGCGATATGTTGCACTGGACTGAAGTTCTGGTGTTGTCAGGGTGTGGATTCGGGTCCCGGTCATGGCACTTGTGTCCCTGAGCAAGACACTCAACCATTATTGCTTTATCCTTCAGATGGGACGTAAAGCCATAGGTCTCGTGTCTTGTGATGCACATAAAAAAAAAAAATGGCATGTGATTTCTCATGCTTCTTCCTGATGTAAGGATTTTCTCCAAACCTCCCTGAGCCGTCCAGTTTTCTTTAAAAAGAAGTAAAGCAGTCACCAACGGGAGTAAGTCGTAGTCCACATTGTGTCCAAACCTGTATTTCTGGTGATGCACAGAGTCTGTAAACTTCGTTAAATGTAACATCTGGGAGGTTTCGGAATTAAAATACATGTAAGGGGAAACCAAGGCCCTTAAGCCATTTTGGGGGAATTTCAAATTCACCAAATCTCATCCCCAAAGAAACCCAGAAACGTTGTTAAGAGAAGGAGTTTGCAGCTTTGCTTCTAGCATGGTTGGCTGAAGATAGCACCTTGTAAACCCACAGTGCTATCTTATGAAAGGGTCTTAAAAATCAAACTTAGCTCTGCATGACTACAATATCGAGCCCTTTGATCGATAGCTCTTTGTTAGAGCTGAGTTTTATTATATTGTTGTTTATATAAATTGTGTTTATTATTCCTGACCAGATCAGTCTCTTGATGGCTCGTAAAGAATTCTTACTTATAAACCGGGCATAAAAATCAATCTGGGAATCATTGCTCCTGAGACGTCTTAAAGGCCCTTTTACACCAGCACCAGTAACAAATGTCCTCGGTAATGTGGGCCGGTTGTCTGTCACTTCCTTCAATTGCGATTATTTAACAAGCTTTCACATGACTTCTTAAAACACAAAATTACCAACGCCCCTTGTTTTCGGTTGGGGGGGGGGGGAGGGGGTAAAGATCATGATTTTTCATGTACTGAACTCTTTCTTCTTCTAATGACACGTTCTGTGCATGAGAATAATTATGTCGCCATAGCGAGGGGTCCTTGGTATGGCATAGTAATCGGTTCACACTATATATTGTGGTGATTTTTAACTTGGTTGCTGTTTTTTGGAGGAGATCTCGGTCTGGATCTCTGTGAAACATAACAAGAGTCCTTGGTGATTATTTAATTTGATTATGTGCTTGTTTTCAACATCAATGTGATTTTAGTCAAAGTCTCTTGTAAAAAATTGTCTTGTCCGAAAGGGTTTTTACATGCGTTAAGTTGTTTGTGGTAGCTGCTGCTAATTACAGGATTGGAACTGGCCTCTCGTCACCGGGCAGGCTTGGTGCTCGGTGGTCTAGTGGTAAGACATCTGCTCTAGGATGACAGGGGTCCTGGGTTCGAATCTCATCTGAGTTGTACTTCTGTGGATTTTTTTCCCCTTTAGGACTCATGCCTTATAGATTCATTCTTTTAAATTATAAGCAGGGGAAACACTCTTAGGTTTGTGAAGGGTAATTGTAGTGTAAGTTCAATCAGCATACTTTTGTTTTGTGTTCCTGTTGTTTACTTCATTATGGCGTGTCGTTGCGGAGTGGATAAGAGCACCGGACTCAAGCTCTGGTGTTTCTGATCGGCAGGGTGTGGGTTCGAGTCCTGCGATCGTGACACTTGTGTCCTTAAGCAAGTGTTGTGTAATGTAAGTGAAAGAACCCAGTGCACTTATCGAAAAGAGAAGGGGTCCGCCCCGGTGTTCCTGGTTTGATTGGCAGCATATTGCGCCACAGCACCTTGTAAACCATTACATGGTGCTATGTAAAGGAGTAGGTCTCATACTCCAAACATAGCCCCCCAAAATACCTTGCAGGAAAATACTCAATGTTGAAGCGCCTTGAGTGTCACTGAGTGACTGATATGAGCGCTATATAAGAAGCCATTATTATCATTATTATTATTACTCCAGTTGAATTAGTGACAGATCGATTCATGAATGATTCAAGAATGATGTTTGTATGTTTCTATTTATGCAGCTCATAAGCCACCCCCCAATTTTGTTAACTGAAAAAATTCTTGAATTTAAGATTTGCATGATTGCTTTGTCCATCCATTGACCTTGTTGTTGTTTGTCACAAACAAACGATTTATTGTACGAATCAGATAATATCTCAACTTTATGTGACACATAAATTGGATTAGCACAGATATCATTATTTGCTCGTTGAGAATCAGGGTGTCATGTCATGTTACATGAGATTGCTTTTTTTTTTGGATTGTGGAAAAGATTTGCTCTTTGAAATTTGGTGTTTGAAGGACAAAATGGAAACTAATTGTTCTTTATTTTCTCAGCGAAGAATTTAGGGAAACTCGCTAAATATTGGAACTAGTGCCATGTCTTAATGGCTTGAAGGTTGGCTAAAGGCTGATTCACTGAAATGACTACTTTTCAACATTGCATTTGCAGTTAACGACCATAGCCGTAGTGGTTTATAGCAGGTTATAGACCCCTTGCGTATGAGGCCACAAGCCCAAACAGCGCCCTCGCTGAGGGTCAATGAAGACCTATCATTGTGGGCGGCGCATACACGCGTGCACTTTTCCATTGTTTGATCTCGGCGGTTGCAGCCAATGCGAGGAATCTTGTTGCCGTGCAAGCTTGTGGTGGCCTTGTGGTCGCGGTGGATTTGTGTTCATAGGCCACCGAGATTTGCGGCCCTTGAGGGGGGGGGGTATCTTCACAGACCATCAAGGCAAAGGACTTTCAGTACCGAGTTTGCATTAGTCATGCAAGTATGTCCGTGTAACTTGTTAAATCAATGCCATCTCACTGACACGGATCACTTGTTTGAACTTTACCGTATGGTGAACTACTTGCCCTTTGGGCGAACAAAGGTTAGATCTTTGCTTTAGCGCACTGCTTTGAAAATGCGAGTGAACACGAGCGGACGAGTCTAAACACCATTCTTTTGTATTCTGCTACATTTTGTTACTTATCAGAATAAATGTGTGGAAGTTTTTATTTACTTGTTTTGCCCCGGGGGCTTTATTTAAAAAAAATTCATCTAAACATACATTCCTCTTGCAAAAACACAAAACAAATCCTGGTAGCTAAATTATAGTTATAACAGAGAATGGAAAATAAGTCCCATTTCAAATTAATTTTTGTGAGTTTGCCTGCGGTAAAAAAGAGGAAGAATTTGTCAAGCTCAAAGTACAGTTGTAACTATTTTCTAATGATATGAAGGATGGTTTCCCACAGCTGATCTTCGTTTTATAGATATGGTGGCACCCCAGTGTTGATTTTTTGGGAACTACCATTGAGTTTAATTTGAAAAACTTAAGAAAACCACAAGCTCAAAATGAGTTACCCACTTACAAATTTGCTGATAACTAAGTTCACAAAGACAGCGATTTTCCTCGCAGCATACTCTGTTGGAGCTTTGCGTTGATACATTTGTCTCTCCTGAGGTTTTAACGTGTGATTCCATCGGGACATCATGGCCCAACCCAGGCCTGGATTTTCATCTTTGAGAGGGCGAGGCCAGTTTCATTTTGCAAAGGGCATTTTCCACTGGAAAATCTTAAAGTCTATGGGAAACTTTTGACAGGGGGTAACCAATGCAAAAGACCAGGGGCAACAGAGGGCATGGCCTTTGTATAATTTCAGGCCTGCCGTACCATTGTAAGCGACGATGGAGACAGAGACTCTCGTAGTCATCTAAAGTACATTTTGGAATTGGTCACTGGCAAACGACTCCCGGGTATCCAAAAACAGCAGAGGTATCCCGTTTCAAGTTGTCCTTCTATCGCAGTCTGGGTCGGCCAGGAGGCCGGGGCATCAGCTCATTCGTCACGGAGGATTGGGGTTTCGGCCATCGACCTACCTACACATGTGGTTGGCCAGCCGGAGACGGTGCTGTCTCAGCAACGTTTGCTCCGGTGAGCCGTAAGATGGAAGCATTTGAGATGGGGTCATGCCAGGAGATACCAAAAGATGAAGTGCAGGCATTGGAAATAAAAGAAGTTGAGTTGCCCAAATTCTCAACTAAGGTGTTGGGGCGGGGGGAGTTAATTTACTTTCAAAAAGTCTCTTTTTATTGTTTGTGTAAACAACAAAAAAAACTACCACTATTGCAGTCACTGTGTTGGATATTTTAAAAAATTTAAATTTTCCACAGATGTGCCTTTGGGAGAAAAATGTGCCTCTATTAGTTTGCAACATTCATAGCCTTGTGCTTATCAACATTAATGCAATCACTAGTCGAACACTAAGTGTGGATTAAGATTAGGGAAGAAGGACACCATGAACAGTATTGTTCATGATGGACAGGTTTTCAAATCTTCAAGGAGATGGCGTATGTTTGCAAAGTTGCCCGGCAGGACTTTTGACAAACTTTGTAAATAAGGCTTCTTTTTTTTTAGTTTCCGGGTTTGAGTCCTGGGCCCAATTTCATGGAGCTGCTAAGCACAAAAATTTGCTTAGCATAAAATTTCTGCCTCGATAAAAACAGGATTACCAACCAAATTTCCACATGGTTTTCAGGATGAGCAAACAACAGCTGAATACCAGTAACAAGCAATATGCAACAAATGGAAATTTGGTTGGTAATCCTGTTTTTATCAAGGAAGAAATTTCATGCTAAGCAAATTTTTGTGCTTAGCAGCTCTATGAAATTGAGCCCTGGTTAGGATGAGACCAGTCTATTTGAATACGTTTCTGTATTCAATCATCACCACAACAAGTTTTTCGCTGATTCTAGAAATGAGAAATTGCAGACTTTTATCTCATGGCCTTTTTATGGTCGGTCTGGTGAAGAAGAAAAAAAAAACTTTTAGAATTTCGTCAGATATTACGCTGAGATCCTGCTGTCCGATCTACTTGTCTAGCACTGAGGCTACTGTTTCTGGAAGCTCATCGCAATCTATAGCTTCAGGGGTTACCGAGTGGTGGAAATGCCATCATTTGAACATCTCCTGCAGTTTAGATCCTAGTTTCACATCTCGACTCCAACATGTTCTAAAATTTGAATCCTATTGTCGACCTTTTTGTCAGCTCAATGACTCACACCCATGGGGAGGGGGGGGGTTACCCTTTTTTGCTTAGCACGTAATTTTTTTACTCAGCAAATTATTGTCCTATCAGCTTTATGAAACTGTGCCCAATCATTACAATACACTGTATTTCTCCAAACGTCTCTACAGAAACAATCTACCATCTTTTTTTTTAAATAATTGGGCTCAACAATGGCAAAGTTCAAAAAGTTTTTAATCAATCAAGCTCCGCTTGTTATTATTCCAGAAGTGAATTTGCAAACGCTTCTGTAGAAGAAGTGGGCATCACAATGCTGATGCAATTTCTGCCCAATTCAAATGATTGAGTAAATAAATAAACAGGTCTCTCTTTCTTTTTTATCAGTGCAAAACAAAACTCAACAAGGTTGAAGGTAGTGTTTGGTTGGCGATACGGGACCTATGAGCTCGGTTGTTATACTTTTCTCTGGCTTCAAGCCAAACTCGCTTGTCATTAGTTTAATAAATGCCTCAATCAGTTTCGATTATCACTCGTAGTGTGAGACAATGGGGGTTGGCTCTTCACTTGATCCTATTCTTTTTTTAAAGTTCTTTTAATAGCTTATAAAGCCATTCACGGCTTAGCGCCAATGTACATTCGGGAGCTCATAACCATGAAATCACTCTCTCAAACATCTTACCATCTTAGGAGTTCACAAGACCATACACTGTTAACTTACCTTTCAAGAACATCAAAGGCTACCCTCAGGTGATCGGGCAATTTGTGTACGCTGCTCCTAAACTATGGAATAATCTCCCTCCTTGTATCAGACAATCGTCTTCACTGGATGTGTTCAAATCCAAGTTAAAAACCCGTTTGTTTACAATTATTTCCTTCTAGCACTGACAGTGTTGTTTGTATTGTGTGTTTTTTTCCCTGTTTTTTGTGTGTATATTTTTCATATTGATTGTAATGCGCAATAGAGTATATTAAAAAATGTCCGTTATTATTATTATTTTGGGAGATAATCGTCACTGCAATGGTTCCCAATCTTTTCTCTGTGTTCTTGATTCTGGATCCTTCCCACATGGCTATTTACAGCAAAGTATGGTGGCTCATGTTTCCCAATTCCCAGAGAATTCATGTTTTTTTTTATGGCGCGAAATTATAGTACAGTATTGCTCTATATCGCTGTTTATAACTAAAGTTTAAGCGGTCACTAGTGACGGTAGGCAAGTCAGTGTACTAGACATTATTCAACTCTAACTCGCCGATGGCTTATAATTTCCTTCCATATCTTCGATAGGTGTTATCTGCATGCTTATATATATTATTGATAGAGATGCAACAATTCCCTTTTCAACATACTTTTCTTTTTTTAATACCGGGATAAATCAACATTGACACACCGTATTATGTGATTGTAGCTTAGGCTTGGGTAATACACAAAACACGAGATTAACCAGAAATGTCAACAGTCTCTGATTGCATTAATCGGCAGAAGAGATTTCTGCACCCTAAGTTACATCATGATCAATTTGGGCAGTACAGACAAATATATCTGCAGTATTTATACTGGTAATAACATTATAAGGCATTTATAATGTGCCATTGATCTAGTTGATCTGAGGCGCCCAAAGTTTGTCTAGACAGATATACTTAGTTTTTGAATTATAAATGAGACCCAAGACCTTGTAAGCATTTTTACAAGGTGATGCGATGAGATCTGCAGCCAACCATACCAGAAACACCTGGGCAAACAAACCCCCTTCTCTTAGCGATAAGTGCACTGAGTTCTTTTTCGTGCATTACACAACACACAGGACCAATGGCATAGCGTCCCATCTGAAGGACAAAGCAATCATGGTGAAGTGTCTTGCTTAAGGACACAAGTGTCACGACCGGAACTCGAACCCACACTCTGCTGAATAGAAACACCAGAGCTTGAGTCCGGTGCTTTTAACTGCGCAGCCAAGGTGTGTCATTACTGGTGGAACTTTAACTAATCAGTCTTCTTCTTATCGAGTCACTACACAAGTCCTGTCCAGTGCTCCACACAGGCTCTGGCATGGCAGTTCACGGCTTCCAGGTCATCTTGGGTGCATGGCTCTGGCAGGAGTGGGCAGACTAGCAGGTGTTCCATTGTCTGTTCCTGGCCGCATTCACATGCTGTTTAAATAATCAGTGATCTTTTCAGGTTAAAACCAATCATCTCCCCCGCCCCTCCCTCGCCCCTCCCCCAACCATGATAACTTAACAACTCGGTACTTTTTATTTTTAAAGTTTATTCACAAGAAAATAGAGAAATGACAAATTCATAAGAAATTAGCTGTTGCAAACTGCTTACTAACCAAAAGGACCTATGGATAAAATGCAAAAAAAAAGAGAAAAAAAAGAAAAGGGTAATGGCATGATGTTTCGACCCTAGCAGAGTCTTTCTCAAAGGCTTAAGTTTATTCACAAAGCAAATGAATAAAAAAGAACCAGTCACTCAATGTTGCATAGTATTGCCAAGCAACTTGGCTGGTCACCTGCTTTTGCTAACCAATAATTAAGTAGGATTTAGGACTTTTCATGGTGGGAATATATTCTAGTAAAGTTCACAGTAACACCATGCAATAATCTCTTGCGAGTTGTGGTGGTTCTGAGTTGTTGAACCACCAGTTCTTTTCAGAACCGATTGAGTTAAAGGCGATTACTATAAGATGTTACTGCAAAGCTGACCACATAACCAACAATGAGAGACTTTTTAGACAATAGGGGGCATCACTTTCACCTGTCCTTTTCCATTGTTCTCAGTGATGAGAACACTAGAAAAAGGACAGTTGAGTGGGACGCTCCCTACCAGCCTGCCCTCTATTGTCTCGAAAGTCTCCCATTGTCACTGCTAAGCAGTCCATGAAATCTTCTATACTCCCACTTTTCCCAGGCCTTCATCAAATCAGTGTCACACATATGAACAATAGAAAGTTCATCTCTACATTTGTTATTGCAGTTTGTTACTGATAAACCAAAGTCCTGTACTTCCTTATTGCTTGATAGGTTTCCTGTTTTTCAGTTGTTGCACAATCTATCTGGTATTTCAGTCATGTTGATGTGCAAGGACCAACCTCTTTAAAGTTTGCATTATCAGTGTGTACTTTTCGTTTTGCGCAATTTTACTCCTGGTTCCAGGATCTGCGGAATAGCCTGACCCAAAGTTCTTACCACACCCCAATCTCATACGGCTGTTAAGCAGAAAGTAGACTTGTTTAAAAAATAGCACAGTACCAGTTGAGACAAACTTGAAATATGGGCTGGTAACCTGTTTCTGCTCAGCAAATTATTTATTCGCTAAGCAAATTTTTTGTGCTTATATTTTGGTGTCATGCATTATTTAGGCAATAAAAGTTGTTGCGTGGTAACGAGTAGGTTGGTGACCGCTGTTGATGGACTTAGTCAAAGAAAGGCGAGGTTCATTAACAACAGCCAGGCACCAATCAAGGTCATTACCACTCAGTGAAAACAGTCTCCTCACACTGTTATTCCCATTAATAAACACCTTTAACAAGTAAAAACTGTTCAAAATCATCAGAATTTGATATTTTTCTTTTGCTAATATTTTTAGAAATGTTCTACTCATGTACTAAATGTTCTACTCATGTACTCATTCCTTAGGCTGTGTTGCTTAGACTTTTGCGCGGGATCTAGACTTCTATACACATATTTAACAATTTATGCACATTTTCAAGAACCAGTCTATGACCTTTGAAAATTAGCAGTGCCATAAATATAAATAGTTTGGTTTGATGTTCGGCTTTGTGCTTTGCACTACGCTGGTTTCATGCACGTATCAGCTACCTTACATTGATATATTGTCTGCATGTTTATGCATATTTATACCCGTGACAAGGCACAATCTCTCCTTGTTTAAAAACAAAAAACAGTACACACAAAGAAAACAGTAGTCGATTTTGATAGTTCCCGCACAACATGCACAGTGGCAGTGCATACAGAACTGTTACACACTTGAACAATATGCTTGCTTAGGGGCCATTCATTTGCTAGTACACAGAGCTGGTCTTCATATCACCATGGTAATAAACCCGCATGTGACAAGTCTTCGACCAATCAGAGTGCATAAACTCTCCCAGGTATTTATTAATTATGTACCGACTTGTTTGTTCCATTTGATGGAATTCCAAGAAAATAACAACTCAAGGCCTTGCTGATGCTCATGGTGCCCCCCCCCACCTCGCTCATGTACCAAACTACTACTACCCCACCCCCTTTCCCAATGACAACCTCTCTTACCCCCACTCCAGTAATGAACAAACCGTTTCTACTCTTATTTCATAGTTTCTTCAGCAACTCTTCAGGCCATTTAACTATTCCAGCAACTCTCCTGTGCGAAATTATAGCATAGCATTGTTCCCATTGTGTCAAGTGTGGTGGCCCATGAGTGTTGAAAAGCATGTCAGGCTCTCCCCACACACCTTTTCTTCCAGGCTGAGTGAGAGTTTCAGGGCCTACCAAATTTAAGGTCAACAAACTTTTTGTCCACTCGTCAAATGCCCTTCAGCATTTCCCTGGAAAAAAACAACCCAACTGTTAATCCAGCCTGGCCTTACCCAACATCCACTTTGCATTTTCTTCATTGTGTACTGAACTTTCACACACACAACTTGGTATTCCACTGACCCTGGTATTAAATTGAGTAAGTAAAAAAAATTCCTGGGACAGTTGGGGACAGTCCAATAATAGTGAAGTGAACGTCCTGCATTCTGCACAAACGTGGTTAACATTAAAGAGTTGCTGTAGTTCAAAACTGGTTCGGTTCAAATAAATATTTCCTGATGCCTCAGCTTTACTTTAATAATTGTCGTATCAGTTCCATGTACATGTAGAGCTATCCATTATTCCCAAGAGGTTCAAGTTTATAATGCCCTGTGAAAAAAAGAAAAAAAAAGAAGGAAGAAACAGTTCCCTCAAACTCTTCGCTTATGCTCGACTTTTTAGAGTTGTTTAAAATTTGTTTTTTTTTTGGTGCACATTTGCCAGCTTGAGCAACACACCCATAAGTGTCTAACGCCTGTACAGTATGATTTTGGCAATAGCTCCCATAGATATTTTTACACACTTTCTAACGGGGACCTTTACCTAACTGAGGACCCTATTGTCCTCTTTTGTTATAGGTTTCTTGTCTTAATTAATGTGTACACCAACCCACACTCACACACCAAGATACAACCTTACCCATCAGGTTTGTGGGGTCCTGCTATTGGTGGGTCTATTATTCACTTATCTAAAGAATTCTCTTGTGGGGTCCAAGTTGAACAAAGAATTCCCTTGTGGGTGGGGTCCATTGTTCCATTGTTGAAAAGACCCCACAAGGGCGATCACGTAAGCCCACAAAAGTGTGTAATGGCCTCCAATCGTGGACCCTCCTTTGTTCATGACAAATGTGGACCCCATTGTTTTCCTTTGAGACAGCAATTGTGGACCTATTGTCCTTTTTTCGTTACAAGTCCTCAGTTTAAATGTCACTACAAGTACACACACACATCCAGTGTGTAAACACCTGCATTCATGGCAATGATGGGGGGGGGAGGGGCCTCTGAATGCCACTCTTTTGTTTGTACGTTTGTACGTTTTGACGTTTTGACGTTTTGACAACAGCTCCCATTGGTTTTGTACACACTCTCCAAATGGGGACCTTCACCCAACCGGGACCCGGTTTGAATGTGTATATGTACACATCCATACTTAACTCACCCCCCCCCCCCCCCTTAACAAAAAAGAAGATAAATTGTGTTAAAGAAGAAGTATACAAGGTAATATGAAATATGTATGATTGTAAGTGGAACATCCAATTCAGATCATGTTGTTGTTGTTTTGGGTTTTTTTTCCAGTCCAGTTCACATTTTAATAATCAATGATTTGTACCATGAACATTGTGAATGATGATGACAGGGATTGCCCTGCCCCCCCCCCAAATCATCTTCCAATGAAGATATTAAACATCTCGAATGGGGGAAACTCAAAGCCCTTCCATATCAACTGGAAGCTATGACAACACCACATTTTCTATCCAAGTCAACTTTGAGGTAGTAATGCTGACATTATTCGTTGCATTTTGACACCATAACCCCGGAGGAAGAAACAAGCTTTCAGAAACCTTGATCAAGTAAAGAAACCACAAAGTAAGTGTATCATAATACACTACAGCACACATTGAGTAACACCTGGATTCATTGTATGCAGATGAAGTCTGTAGTCATGTAGGTACAGTAGGTGTAGTTGTATCAGTTGTATCAGTTGTATCAGTTGTATCAGTTGTAGTGTGTGGTGGTGTTGTGCTATGACTGCACCACAGTATCATAGATCTCATCCACCACAATGACCAAACTGTTTTACAAGATACCTCACCAACAAATAATAGATCTCATCTACCAAAATTACCACTTAGAGCTTAGATATGATACCTCACAGAAAGGTCCTCTTTTTGGGGGAGTGGTGGGGGGGGGAAATCACAGTAACTCTCAGTGACAAGACTAACACCAAGAATTTGCAGTGGTGGATCATGGAGGTATTTCTACCTCTATGGGTGGATGCAGTAGAGTGTGTACCCCCCCCACTCCACCAATCAGCCTGTCAAAATTAATCTCACTTTAATGACATGCTAAAGCAGTGGCCACCCCCCCCCCAGCAAATTAGTCTCTGGATCTGGCCCATTTTTACTTCCAGTACAAATAAATTTGATAAGTTTATTATCAAATAATTCCACTTTTACGGTTTAAGACAGAAAAACGTCCCAAACTTGTTCAACACTTTTGCAGGATTCATTTCTGTCTTCTGACGACAATTAAAGCACACTGGTTGAAAAGGATGTCCAATCCCCCATAGAGCTGCGCTGCTTAAGTACAAACATTTACTAAGCACAGAATAATTTGGCTAACCAAACTAAGGTTAGTCAAAATAACATGTCACCATTTGTGACTGGTATCCTGCTTATTTTGGCTCAGTAGGAGATTTTTAAGCACCATTGTCCTCTTAAGAAGCTGAAGGAAAATTGGGCCCTGCTCTCATTACATGGTGTACTCGCCACCATGCAAAGCCTATACAATCACTCAAACTCACACTCATCAACTTCAAGGAAGCTTATAGGATGAAATATCCAAGCTGAGCATCAATCGTCCTCCAACACCGCGTTTACACTAGATCCAGAAAGGTGGATTGAGATCCGGCAATTTTTTAACGACCGCAGATCAAGATCCTGTGTCGCGTTTACACCAGCGCTTGATCCGGCTCCGATCCCACTTTTGAACCGGATGTATATTGGTCATGACGTCACCGCTCCTCGCAAAGAGCTCAAAGGTCACGATTACAGCGCGCCACTTCTAGAAATAATCATTATCAAGGCGAAGGTAGAATGCAGAAAATACAGTACAGCAAATGATACGGATAACAACGACCATGCAGGTAGAAATATTTGGTAGATGGGAATTAAAAAAATACAGCAACAAGGCAAGCTCCGAACGTAACGATGTATGTATAAGGACGCTGAAAACAACAAAACGTTTCACACACGCACAGTCCATGTGCACACAGCACACACACAAATATAAACAGCGACGGATGTCCCACCAAAGCACAAGCAAAAAGCGCGCCATTCGTAGCGAAACCGGAAATGACCACATCAAATTGCGGTGTCTGATCCACCTTTGCGTTTACACTTGTATTTGGAATCCACTTTGCCGGATCTGATCCACCAATTGCCAGATTCAACCCTCCTCGAAAGGTGGATTAAAATTGCCGGATCTTGAACCGGGTCTGATCCGGCTTTTTTGCGTTTACACTAGCCGTTAATCCACATTGCCGGATCAGACCCGGGTCTGATCCACCTTTCTGGATCTAGTGTAAACGGGGTCCAAGTGGCGGAACTATGGGGGGGATCATGTGCCCCTAATTGATTTCCTTTTGCTTTTTGACCATTTTCTATTGACTCCGATGACCGATTGAGCTTCAACTTTTGCAGGTTATTTCATGTAATGTTTGGTCACACATAGAGTGCAGATACTTGTCTTTGACAATTACCGATGATGTCCATGTGCTTTAATTTAAGTCAGATACGACCCTGGAATCAGAACGTCCATAGCTGGGAATAAGTTGGACTTTAACTCATATTGTGTTAGGGTAAAGTGTGTCACAACACGAAATTGCATATTTTTTTCAACATTGTTTATCTTCGGTGCAATGCTGATTGATGTGTAAGCTATTTTCTCAAGTGGTTTTTACTTCTTCTGAAGGGCCTGAATATCTATGCGCTGAAAGGTCACTGGGAACAAATGGGGAACTGAGAGATCAACAACATTCTATTTTTAGATTTTATTTCACACGTTTTCTTGAAATTGAAGTTCGGCGCTTTTAAATGTGAATACTATGCAAATATTGGCATAATGAGTGCATTGTCACAGAGTATAATCATGAGGTGGAATCTGCACTATTGCATTTCACGAGATGAAGCCGGGTGAATTGGAAAAACCAGATTTCACTGAGTAATGATATTCTTTTTCAATGCACGATTTAAATGCATTCAATATTTGTTATGTATAATTCACACAAAGATCCATATGTCGGTTGGTTTTTGTTCACAATAAACATAGACATGAAAACCTGTCCCCCCCCCCACACTCTGAAAATTCTTAAAACTCCTTCTAAAACACAAGGATGACTCCACCTAGTCTGTTGTGACACAACCTTGCCTCATTCAGACAAATGGGCGGGGAATATTTAAATTGGGCGAAACTCTGTGAAGCGTCCAATAATTATCCATATTAGACTCCAATATTAAATTCTGGAGCTTCGCGGCAGTATTACATGAAAAAAAATACATTGAAAAATAATGGATGACGTGTGTTCCACCAATCAAATGACAATGATCTCTATGTGTGATTAGGTTCATAGAGTTGCGTAGCTCAGCAATTATTCTTAGCATTCACAAGTTTTGCTTAGCAGAATCAGGTTACCAGCCAAAATACCATGTTGTGCATGTTGCTTGTGACTGGTTCCCTGCTGGAACTTGCTTCAGTGTATGCATTTTTTATTCAATTGGTGAACAACCCAATGACACTGGCCAAGGATTCACAGTGTAATCTTGCTACAGTCCCACTGAATATAACTCAGGAATTTTAAAGAAAAACTATAGCTTGCGGGTACAATCATGTATGAAACTCTTTTGGGAGAAGTGTTGGTTTGGAAAAGAGCCGGTGTGAAGGCAAGCAGAGTACACTGTTAGAAACGTCGAGACCACACCGGTTCCGCTCAGACTTCTCCCAAAAGAGTTTTATTTGTGGTTGGACCCACAAGTTTGCTGCCATCCCTTACCAAAATGTCCAATTAATTCCAATTGGATACCCATTTGGAAAGAATTGGATTGAGTTGGTATTGAGTTGGTGTGTGAGTTGGTTTATTTTATTGGAATACTGAATTTCCAATTGGAATAAAATCTTGGACCAACTCAGTCAAATTGGAAATCCAATTGGAGTCAGTTGGCTTGATTTAATTGAATTGGAATTAGTTGGAATTTGTTTCTACCAATTGGAATTTTCACCTCAAAATATTTTTTTCCCGATTGGAATTTTTTTTTTCCCAACAGTGTCAAATTGGAGAAACAATCTTCATATTATTCCAATGTCACCAACTGGATTTAGTTAGGAATTAGTTAGTTGCACTGTTGTAAATCCCTCGAGTGGGGTGGGGTATGCTAATCCTATATCCCCATAAGTTTTTGGACTGTCAGCCCAATGGGTACAAACTGCTTGTTTTGCTCAATGGTACTTATTTTTGGGGTGTAGTTGAAAATATCCAATTGGGCCTAAATGGAAAAAAAATCTAACTGAATCCAACTGAGTCCAATTGTGTCCAACTGGGTCCGATTGGTTTTGTACAAAAATTTCAATTGTTTCCGATTGGAAAAAAATTGAATTGGAAATTTTGGTAAGGGATAGTTTTTCTTATGATTCCCACCATGTAAAGCTTCATTCAACTCTCATTTATTTTGATGCAGTGTTAAAAAACAAACTGTTGACCGCTAGTTTTAAAAAATGGTCCAAAAGTGTTTGTGCAGCCAAATTGTATGAGAAAACTTGTCACAATTAAGTTGAACTCTTTTGTGATAAGCTAAGCTCTGAAAAGTGGGTTGTTCCATTGTTAGTGGGGTACATTGTATGCAGATAGGTGTTGATGTTCTGGATTTCTAAAGGGGGGGGGGGGGTGTTGCTTTATCAGTATTGTCACTTTGTATAGTGGTTTGAGTATTGAGATTGAGAAGGAAAGGTTCTCTGGACCAGTGTGGGTAGAAATTGTGTTTGGAGAGGATGTTGACTGCTTGAAGAAAAGCATTAAACACTTAAGGGGTAGCTAAGTCTGACTGGATATGATCCAAATGAGAACAGCCAGTTTTTCTTGAAGAATGACCACAGACCAGTAACAGACTGCACATAATTTTAAAGGGCAAGGCTACTTTGGCCAGTGCTAATATGAAGGGCAGCATGAGGCAACGATGCCAAATATTTTTCAACGGTTGGGATGGGAGAGGGAGACACTGTGTTACTCTATCCAGTGTGTGGTATTGCGTGAAAAGAAACTTCTGAACTCCCCAGTGCATTATTGCAAAGAGAAAGAGCTCGCCCCGGTGTCCTGGTTTGATTGGCAGCATATTGCGCCACAGCACCTTGTAAACCATTACATGGTGCTATGTAAAGGAATAGTTCTCATACTTCAACGTAGCTCTGCATACCGTTCAGGAAAAAACACTGAGGGTTTGACGTCCGTCGGGTGTGATAAAGCACAATACAAGAACTCATTATTATTATTATAATAATAATAATTATTATTATTATTACTAAGGCCCTCTCCTCATCCAACTAAGAACTAAGGCCAACTCCTCACCCAACTAAGAACTAAGGCCAACTCCTCATCCAACTAAGAACTACGGCCAACTCCTCACCCAACTAAGAACTAAGGCCCACTCCTCACCAACTATGAACTAAGGCCCACTCCTCACCCAACTAGGAACTAAGGCCCACTCACCCAACTTTAAGAACTAAAGCTCACTAATCAACCAACTAAGAACTAAGGCCCACTCCTCTCCCAACTAAGAACTAAGACCAACTCCTCACCCAACTAAGAACTAAGGCCAACTCCTCACCTAACTAAGAACTAAGGCCCACTCCTCACCAACTAGGAACTAAGGCCCACTCTTCACCCAACTAGGAACTAAGGCCCACTCACCCAACTTTAAGAACTTAAGCCCACTAATCAACCAACTAAGAACTAAGGCCCACTTCTCCCCCAACTAAGAACTAAGGCCCACTCCTCCCCCAACTAAGAACTAAGGCCAACTCCTCACCCAACTAAGAACTATCCCCCCACCCCACCCGCCATGACCCACTCCTCAGCAGGAGTCTGGCATCCCATGTAAAGTATGTATATATCAATAACCAACATGTCTTACATTGTTTTTAAAATTATAATTTTTGTTCTTCTTGCAATACAGAAATCGTATAAACAAACGTCAAGTTCGTGATATGGTCACTGAGTTCAGTCTCATGTGCCGCGGTCTCCACGGGACGGAGTATGCCGAATATTGACTAAAATGCGCAAACTGGATCAAGAACAGTGAGTTCTCACCTGCGGATATCCTCGGTCAGTAAATTTTTTACAAATTACAGCTCTCTGCTCTTCTGGAGATCACAAAGTGGCTCAAGGCAAGACTGCTTCACAGAAGTTTCCAATCAAACTTATCAGGGCCCAGTTTCATAGAGCGGCTGTGCAAAAACAAAGCAGGGAACCAGTCAGAAGCAGTACACTTGATATGGTTTTCTGGCTGGTAAGCTTTTCAGGAAAGCAAACCTGTTTTCATTTTTTCTTGCGGTTCAGCGCTTCTGTGAAAGTGTGCCCATGTTTTGTTTTGAGTGAAAGGCCTCGTCTGAAGTGGTTGCTACAGATATGGCTATGGCTAGATTCTTGCGTCATCATGCGAGAAGTATAGGACGTCCTAAGCAACACCCTTAGCAACAGTTGTAGCTGTAGCCAATTCGGAAACGGCCATATATCAACAAAAAAATAAAGTACAATTTTGAGTTTTGAAATGAGAGATTTTCTTCTGTGATTTTGAACAAGCCAGGATTATTCACTGCCCAGATTCTATCTCTTAGTCTTCTCTGCCAGTCCCTAAATTTTTCTGTTCAAAAGGAAATGCTCTCACCAGATTTCTTGTCAAGTCTTGTTTTTTGGAATATCTAAATTTCTGATGCATTGAGCATTAAAACAGGAACTTAGTGCGGGCCCGGCACTATAAGTTCCTTTTTTGATGCAGGGATGAGAAATTTCAGACTTCAGTCTTTCAGACTTTTTCAAGTCTGTGTGGTTAACGCTGTAATTCTCTTCGGATATATTGAAATCATGCTCTTTGATCTACTTCTCTAGCACTGAGGAGACTGATCCCAAAATCTCCTTTGAGTTCATTAACTCTAGGGGTTAACAAAAGGTGGAAATGCCGTAGTTTCAAGACACCTTCTAAGATCTGGATCCAAGTTTCAGGGCTTTTTTTTGGTCAGCAATGACTCTCACCCCTTTTTCAACAAAGAACTCATCCAATTATATCCTGTCAAATGAACTAAAAATATCTACTGACTTCTTCAATCCTCAAAATCTTCAACATCCCTTTATAGTGCATGTGCCTTAAAAAATTTGATAGCAAATCTTCACTTTAAAAATGTAAACAATTTTAAAATGGCAAAAAAAAAAAAAGCATGGTTGCAGGAAAAAGACAAGTCGAAGCTCTTGAGATTGGTGTCTATATTATAGCTGGTGACTATGAGCTCATTTTGTAATGACTTGAGCAAGGGAACTAGACAACAATGCGACCATGTGAAATGGATGTATGAAGACTATGTGTGAGACAAATGCTGTGGCTTATGGCTATGGCTGGATTGCTATCGGTCTGTACTTCAACACTGCCAGAATAGCCATCAGCCACAGCCAAATAATATGCACAAATTATACACAGTCAAACAATCCCTCCCCCCACCTTAAGATACACCCAGTGCACTTTTTCTTAGAGCTGCTTACAGAGCAGAAAGTATTGCGAAATCATTGCCTGCTGAGGAAGAACAAGTGCGGAACCAGTCACAAAAATGTCCACTTGACTTTCTGATGACAACCTCTCTATGGTTAGCAAATTTGTTGTGCTCAGCAAACTTTTGGGCGAAAGCAATCGGTTAGACACAGGTTTATTTATGATGACGGTTGTAGATCCAGTTTGCCTTATTGTTAGATATTTCCCCGAAGTCAAAGAGAGCTTAAAATCTGACAAGTTTTTTTCAAACAAGGTTATGAAGAAATCTATGAGCTCTCTTTGTCAACAAGTGTAAAGTTCGCCTAAAATTATATTACCCTGACATCCCCTGAAATCCATAGAATCTTCCAATAGCCTTGAAAGTTTAATTATGTGCGGGAGATACCACTTTGGAATCTAGGTGTCTTGAAATAGATTTTACTTATCCACATCTGTTGTGTAAATATTTTGCAAACAAATTATTTAAAATAATCTCTTTCTTAGATAATAGGGAAATCTCTGCAAACAAAAATACAGTGGGTGGGTTTGTTGTATAAACAACGATTACAGCCGTTTGCCAAAAACACAAGCAAATATATTTTTGCTTTCCTTGCAAAAAGATGTAATTTTCGATAAATCCATATATAAAGCATATAGCTGCCAAGTCTTTGAGACTCAGAGCGAGGCTGGAGTGACAAGTAGTTGTAGTCTTGTACCCAACTCAAGGCATTTAGAAGGGATTGCCTCGTTGCCACAGACTAAAATAATGTAGTCTTTTTTACCAAGAATTTTTTTTAGAAATCATGACTAAGATCTGCCGGCAAATCGTAGTTGAGAAAAATTCCTGGGTGACTCTGTCCCACCACGGCCATGTTTTTATGATCCTCTGTAGAAGCCTACAGAAAATTAATCTTGTTACACTCTCATTATGTTAAAAATGGAACTGACTATTTCCTCCGAGCCTCGCTTTGGCTTCAACGATTCCAACAGTCCATATGCATGTCCCAATGCTTAGGATCGGTGTGCAAAGGGTTCTGGATGACAACCGAGTCCAAGCAACACTGGCAGCCATCACGGTGCGCTGGTTTTGAAGCAGCGCTGTACACAAAAAAACCTGGCATACATGTAAGCTACATTATGGCATCCGTCTTGGCAGCTTAATTACATCTTTGGTTTCCCAAGATGCATTGCTGTATATTTTTAAGATGGCGCTGTGCATATGGGCTGTTAAAGGAAAGAGGGCTGTACCCTGATTTGTTCATGTATAATGATGGATCACACAGGTGCGGATACTGGTCTTTGACAATTACCAATGTTGTCCATGCGCTTTAATGTGGCTGTAATTAGATTGCCTTTGATATTAAAAAAGAAAATATATGATTGAGTATTAGCGATTTACATGTAACTATTAAATTAATATCCCCATGAATGTAAAGTCATACAAAACATAGTTTATTTATTGGTTACCACTAATTTTACCACTCAGATTACCACACATTTTCTCACCACTCATATGTTATTTGTCATACACAGGGTGTGGTAAACAAATAAGTACACGGTCTTGCATATGACATCATAAGCTCAAACAGCGCCCTCACTGAGGTCAAAGGGAAGACCTCTCATTGGATGTGAGTCGATGACACACAGGTGCATTTCTGTTTGTTTGACCTCAGCAAGGGTGGTGTAGGCCTATATGCAAGGGGATTTATTAACCCTGTTAAACCCAGTCAGTTTTCCTTGTGGTTTATTACTTGATATTTATGATTAAAAAGTCGCATCCCCTTAAGGTGATCCCGTGGCTGCCGCTTCCCAGGTTGTATCGTAAACTTGGGTGTGATCCCTGGCTACACGGCAGCTTACGGTTGAATGACTTCTGACTGGCACCCCCGAACAAAGATATTGACTAATAGGGAGACCAACAACATAGGGCTGGTTAGCTCAGTTGGTAGAGTGCCGGTACGTTAATCCGGAGGTCATTGGTTCAAGTCCCGCTCCAGTCAGTTTTTCTTTGTTCAAACCCAAACTTTAAAACAGTTAATATTTCCTTTGAGTAACACGGGTTAATGAAATAGGTCACTTGAACTCAAGTTTATATGTACCTGATGCTATTGTACAAACTGCAGATGGTCTAAGAAATAAGATACAAATGTTGACGTCAATTGGATTGAGGATGCCCCTCCCCCCTGTGCCCTCTTACTTACCCCCACTGATCTGGGGGTCGCTACACAAAAGCTTGACCCGAGCCATGTGATGTAGCATCACTGTCTTTAGACTGGGGAATCCAATTTGAGTGTCATAATACATAGATATTACTTTAAAATGCATGCCTCCGTATACAGAGAAAAAGATGATGCAATTTACAGAGGGATATCTTATTTTTTAATCTAACAAACAGAAATAAACACAGTTGTTACAGACACTGCCAAGTTACTTATCGGCACAGCATAAATTCACACTAACCGCAATGTTTAAACTACTAATTCGTTAAGATTACTATATCATAACAGGTTCCAGGCTGACATATTCATTTCCTCACATCCACCCTAGGACCAACCTGGGTCTACCTTGGTTTACTTACCACTGGTCCACCAAGGGTCCAAACTGGGACCTCCTAGGTCCACCCTGAGTACCTCCTTGGGTTTAACTCTGGTTCATCCCTTGCTAGGTCCACCCTACGTTTACTCTGGACTGGGTTCTCCCTTTGTTTACCCCAAACCCTCTCTAGGTTCACCTTGGGTTCACACTGGGTCCTCCCTTGGTTTACGCTTGGCCCTTACTGCTCTAGGTCCACCCTGGACCCATCCTTGTTCCACCTTAGGTCTATCCTTGTTTCACCTTGGGTTTACCCTTGGTACACCCGGGACCCACCTGGGTCCATCCTGGATCTATACCTTGGATCCACCTTGGGATGCTCAGTCAATTTCGAGTCCACCCTTGGTCCGCAATTGATCCGCTTGCACCTATTTTAAATGTGAGTCTTTTTAAGTTGATTAATTTCAATCTAATATCAGTAACTGTAACATTTTCAACAAAGGTATGATACATCGTTGAGTTTTATGGAAGAGTACACTCATCTGTACCCTTTTGTTTCCAATAAATGCACACAATCCTTCCACTTTGTGAAACTTCACAACAGTCTGCCTATGTTTGGTCTGCCAATTTTGGAGTCAATAATGTTGCGTAAAGATGGTGCTCGTCTAATCACGTGCGCGTATCGCCTAAAATGCGCACTGTGCACGTATCGCCTAAAATGCGCACTGTGCACGTATCGCCTAAAATGCGCAATGTGCGCTTAGCGCCTAAAATGCGCACTGTGCACGTATCGCCTATAATGCGCACCACAGCAACTGACTCCCAAAATGGTGTAACAACAGAAGGAAGATTTAGAGTGGATGATGACGTCATGTGGAAGTCAATTTCAGGTGGAAAAACTTTGCATAAAACAACAAGTACATAAATTGTTGGCAATGTCTCAGGTCAAAATATTGCTCTGGGCACTTGACAACATTTTAAACTTCTAGATTGATAAAATGTTGCATTTTTACTTGTAGATTATCAAATCATGTATCATAACTTTAAAGAAAGAATAGATTTGTTGTCCTAACGTTTATCATTGCCGAACAGTTATATATGTTAACTTATTTGTTTTAGCAGAATGACCCTATTTGGGCATATTACTTTTGCTTTTAATGCTTATGTTACAGTCACCACCACAAGTTTTTTATTTGTAATAATTGAACACAATAACATTTTAAAAATTGAATCTTATTTGATTCCACAGCAGGTACCCATAGTAATATATTTATGTCATTAAAACTCAATGCATGGTTTAATTAACATCATTTCTCACTTGTGTTGTGTTTTGGTGTTGACGATTTTATTTTATAGCACGTTTATTTGGCCTTCATAGTAGACCCTTGGTATTTGCCGCCATCGAGGTCAAACAATGGAAACAACTCTCAGCCAATGATAGGCCTTCATTGACCTCAGTGAGGGCGCTGTCTAGATGTTGTGACGTCATATTAAAGATTTCACAAAAAGTGAATTCACACACTTATCTGGTTTTTGCAATTGACATACCAATACAGTTAACGTGTGTAAAACTGAAACTCGGTGATCACATTTTTGGGAGGAGCTCTCAACAGTATACAGTGCACTGTGATTATTTCAGGCCTGGTATTTCATTTCTGAGAGGGTAAAGCCATTTTTCTTTTAAGAAATGGTACTTCCGTCGTAAAATTTTAAAGTCTATGGGTAAACTTTTTACGGGGCCCAAAAAGACCAGGGCAACAGAGGCCATGGTCCTGTGGTCTCCGTGTAACTACAGTCGCTTTATTTTGTTATAGTGGGTTTTGTTGCGCCTTCGTATTATGTGGTTTGATTCGTTCTTGCGCTTTCGCAAGATGGGTTTAAAACCCTATCCTTGACATAGATTATCTTTTTTTTTTAAAGAAGTTTTTTCAACCTATGTCATCTTTCTACCCTCAGCAATCCCGGGTATACCGGGAGAAAAATAGACAGCCATTATTAGCCTACCAATTTTCTTTTACTTTTTAAAACTCAATTATTCCACCAGACGTGGGTATAACAATGAGTTTTATTATCGCACAGTAAACTGAAAGGTGCATGCAAATCGGGGCGTACACGTCTGACCAATCATCACATCCGGCTCGAAAGTAACCCACATTGGCTCTTAAAATGACGTCCGTTGGTTGAAAGTATAAATATTCACAGATTTACATGGTATAGCGATGGTCTAAGTGGAATCTACCCTTTAAATGGTTTGCACAATTGGTAAGATTGAAATAATATTAATCTTCACATAGACACATAACTTACGTGGTATAACAGATGGTCCTAGTGGAAAAAATTCCCCTGGAAGTATTTTTGCCTGAAATGCTAAAGCAATAGTTTTGATTTCGTGAATCCAAAACCCGGTGCTTGAAAACATTGAAAACTTTTTCACTTATTTTCTAGTGACTTCATTGGCATAACCAGACAATGTCATGCAGGGGTGGGGGAGACTTGATACGTAGCAAGCCAAATATAATATACCTTTATCATGCTGCCGCCATCTTGGTCATGTTCTCTGTATCCAGTAACAGTATTGGATGCTAATATTCACTGTACAAACAAGGTACCAGATTATTTTTCCTTCCAGCCTCGGTTTGGTTACATTGAGCTGAATAGGAGAAAATCAAGATGGCCGCACCATGATAAAGGTCTATTCTATCCGGAATTGAGCATATCAATACTGCAGTGACAACATATTTATAGTTTTTGTAGCACGGACTTTTTTGCAATCTACAGGGAGTACTGAGACAAACTGGTTTTAATACCACATTCTAACCCAGGGCATAATTACCCACACTTTGAATCAGGTGAATCTGCTGAACTAACGATTGTCAAGTTTTATCTCTCGGGGAAAAGCTTGCATGCGTTCCCCCCCCCCCCCCCCCCAGGACTCCCGTCCGCATACCTCCGGACCCATGACCTGGGAACAATACAGTTTTGTTTATTGCAATGATGCGTGTGTGTTTTCCTTCCTGGTATGAATTAAGTTACAGGTTGAATAGCCAAGGGTATACGTCGTCAATAATAAATAACCCCGCTTTCAAACTGTGGAAGTGTGTCTCCCTCTAAAATTAGCATAGTTGATATAAAAATAGTTTATGCGCAGTGTGCATTTAACTAATATTAATCATCAAACCCCAGTGCTCAGTGGCATAACTGAATGGCTGGGCACCGCCCCACCCCCCTTGATGCCCATGCCCCAGGTGTCCCCATGTTACTTATGAGATTTTACGTGATACTTTCAGTGTTTTTAAAACAAGTTTTCTATTAACATGCAGATAGTGTGTATATATATATATTTGCTTTTACCTCCATGGCAGATTATCTTCAAAAAAAAGTTAATGACATGGAAAAACCGCTGAAAAGGGGCTTGTTTTAAATGGTCACAAGTGCCCCCTAAAAATAAATGGTGCACCCTTGTACCGCCTAAAGACTTTTCCTTTATAGTCTCGGCGCAGGTAGTGCATTCCAACCTTTACTGTTCCCTTGCACTTACTTTTCCCAAGCCAGTTTTAATGTATTCGTGAGATATCGAGAAGTTTCTTTTCAGCTTCGATGTCATAACACAGCGACCCTGTTTTTATTTTGATTTCGATCGTTTTACTTCTGTGTAAACATCGAGTTCCTTGTGTGTCGTCACATCAGTCATTATTTGAAGTTTACTGGAGGCCTCCCTGATTAATTGACATGATTCATCATCAATCAAGGTTGTCAATACAATGAACTTGGGCAAGATTAGTATGACTAAGCAAACAAAACAACAAAAAGAACCAAACAAAACTGAGGGTGTGCGTAAAAGACCGGCATGATATTCTTCCTGTGTAAGTCTGATTTCCGATGTTTGGGGCCTCAGAAAAATCAGCGAAAATTAGTCTCTGTTGTTTTTGTATAAGCCGCGATACCCTGTGAACGAAGAGAAAGAACAAATGAACCCAAGTTTACAGAAACTACAATAAGAACTGAATGGAAAGAAACAACAGTAAGAACTGTGAACAGAAAGAAATAAATGAAAAGAAAGAACAGAAAAGGCGTCAGAAAGAACAGAATAAGGAAGATCTGAAAGACCAGTAAGTACTGTTGACAGAAAGAACTAAATGGAAGAAGAAGAAAAAAACCCACAAAAAATCAACAGAAAGAACAGAGGTAAAAGGAAGATCAGAAAGACCAGTAAGAACTGTTGACAGAAAGAACTAAATGAAAGGAAAAAAACAAAAAAAAACCCAGAAAAGTAAATAGAAAGAACAGAGGTAAAAGGAAGATCATGCAGAAAGACCAGAGTACAGTAAGAACTGTTAACAGAAAGAATTAAGTTTAAAAAAAAAAGAGAAAAAAAACCCAGAAAAGGCAACAGAAAGAAGATAATTAAAAGGAAGATCAGAAAGACCAACAAGAACTGTAAGAGCAGAAAGAAGAAAAGGACATAAAGAACAGTAAAAGCTGTTATTACGGATCTGCAAATGTGAATCCGTAATCGGAGTGTGAATCCGTAATAATGGATTATGAATCCGTAATAATGGATTGTGAATCCGTAATAAAGTTTTTTGAATCTATGACAATGGATTAGTAATTTATTAAATGTTGGCGCTGATGGGCTCCCCCCCCCAAAAAAAAAAAAGAAGAAGAAAGAAAACTAGTACCTGCGTGTGGATAGTTTGCCACACAATGGTATTTGATAACCAGAGTTCATCTTGCGCTGATATTTCACCACAATAGCATTTCAATGATGAGCTGTCAGATTTGCTTGTTATGAAATCACAATTATCAGTGTAACTTGGATATTCTGAGATTGCGCCTAACTCAGATACCAAACACAAAAAGTAGACTTTGGCCTAATCAAATAATAGAATAAGGTATCATGATGCCAAATAAGGCTATCTTGGAATCGAGTAGGAATGCATTATGATATAGCAGATCGGGATGCAAGGTGTATCTTTCGCAACTTGAACGCGCAAGTTGATTTTCTATACGTGTGTTTGAAAAGTTTGCGGATTTCACCCTATTCACCTGGCGATAGCCCGAGTTGTTGCTAGTGAAATACTTAATTAATGTTGGTAGCTTTAATGTGCATTATACATCATTGATTCTTGGAAGAATTAAGTACATTACCATCATGCAGTTTTACATTACGCACTATCCTACCAACCTGTGAAAACTTCACGGTGGTCCCATTTTTGGAGAAAACGCCGATCCAGAAAATAGTTTATGTTCTGTCATGGACCTTTGCTCACTTTGCTGCTAATTTCGATTGCACTAATTGAAATAAGAAATGGTGACTGAATTGGTACTAGAACGAAACTATTCACCCTTGTCAATTATCTTTTTAATTGTTTAAAAATAATTACAACTGTAGGCCTACTGTGTCATTCTGTAACAAATTCAGTAATTGAATACCGGTGATTTTTTTTTTTAAGTTCACTTATTTTGAACGCCATGCCCCTCGGTAAAAACTTGGTTTGGCGGCATAAAGATCACCACCATTTACACCGCATCATTCTAATGAGTTATGGGTCTGAAAAGAATCGCCGTGCAACTTGACGTTTCGATCAGTCGCTTTGATCGTCTTCGGGCGGAGGAAAAACTAAAATATTACACTAGCGGTGGATGACCCATGCCTACGTGACGTTGCTGCAAACCTTACGGTACTTTCCGCATTGTGTTTCTCAACATGTCTAGAGTTAGATCCTGACAGTCCATTGGAAGCCGACTATCACTTCAAATTATACAAAATGTTTCTTCATGAAATAAAACAACACTTGGCGAAACGATTTCACTTATGCTTGGAAATAGTGTACTATCAGTCAAATGGGGGGGGGGGGGCTAAGTTCTTTTGAAGTAAATTGGAAGCACTTTTTCATGTCTGCATGCAACCGTAAATAACCGTAAAGGCCTCCATGAATTAATATTCTCTCTGCTGTCTTCGTAAACAATCGCCGGTTGAAAACAATGGTTGCCTTTGCCCGAGTTGTTGGCTACAGTCACTTATTTTATTTGAACATGGCAGACAAAGCTTTCTACGTTATGACCATTAAACAAATTTCATGAGCTCGACTTTGCAAATCATCAACATTTAATTCCATTACAGAAATGTCATAAAATCTTCAGTGATTACCAGAAACTTACTCTAAATAATTGTAACTAAGGATTTCGTAAGAAGAAAAAAAAATAACGAAAACAAACTTAAGGCCCTTGTCTTAAAAACACTTACACTGTTTTCTTTTCTTTGTTACGCGTATTTGTTTCCCCCGGTTTATTTTTTTAAATATGTATACTGTTCACGCGTAGATGCGCCGGTGATTGGCTCTTGGGTTGACTATCACGAGCATACGGCGTGCCCGGCGAAACGATAGCTAAACTTGACCCGAAACAAACTTTGTTGTTCCGAATAATACAATAGAGCGAGCGCTCATAATTAACGTCCGCGCCCAACTGCCCTTCGTTATGAGATTTGTAGGCCCTACTGCAGTGCTCTCAAACAACACTGTTTCGGTTGTTTGTGCGGAAATGGTGTCCTTTGCCGTAAAAAAACACTTATTTAAAAATGTGAAATTAAAACAAAAGAAATTCAAACTGTTTATACTCCACGATAACGTGCCTCCTTATATATCAGCCTCAGCGCTTCTGTTCGGCCCTTTCGCTATGGTTGGTCATAAGAGTTAAAACATAATAGTAAATATATATAATACAAAGTACAAATGAAGCTTGTATTTGCACCCATTAACGCTTATTTCGTGCACTATTTAGTCTTCTTTATCAACAATTCTTTCTTTAAAGCCGCCTTCAAAAACGTCGAACGTCATTACTCATTTCAAAAAAAGAATAATGTGATACAAATTTCATGAGCAAAATCACAGCCAAAAATTAGTACATAATTTCATAATCAGTAGGCCTATTATATATAATACAATGAGCTTTTGGTTGAAGGATTTCCTTGTCAGTCTTTCCAATTAATGTAAAGTTAAATAATTTGCAAATGATGTATATAGCCTTATATCACCAAAGGGAAATAAACGTCGTTATTGACTTTTGGGTTATCCTTTAATAAATTGTTTTAAAAAGACAGAGAGAGAGGAAAACAAAACCCAAGCATGCAAGCAATCAATTCAAACAAGCAAACAAACACGCAATTAATCAAATTGTTAAGGAAACATGAGGACTTTCCATAAGTTTACCATTAGCCAACGTAAAATAAATGGCGCTAAAAATGTGAACAATACAATGCACAGTGACTTTAATTACGGGGTGCCGTCCATTTGCCGTCCGGATACAGCCTTTTTAAACTTGTGAAAAGTCGTTTATGACTTTGTCAACTCGCATGCTGTGACAAACGTTTATTGCCCCATTGTTTCTAGAATGCTCTAATTGCAAAACCTAGTGTGACGTCATCAGTGTTACGCCAGTGTTACAAAAGTGTTAATTATGAAAGGGATCATGGGGAAACAATGCCCACGCAGCAGATCAAAGGTGAAAGACTAGACCAGTCTAATCTTTCTCAACAAAGTTGCGTCAACACCGCTATTAGGGATGTCCCAGGCAAGTGAGGAAAGCCTTTGCTCAGTAACAGTTCTCTGATTGGCTGGTTGACTTGAATAGCTAATTATTACTGTCAACTTAACGGGTGCACGACTCGGGATCATGATCTCTAGCCGGGGGTTTCTAGTCATTATGCAAGGCGCAGATTTACATTTGATCCGAGCAGGGAATTTTTTTGTCGAGGTCAGGATTTTTGATAACGAGGGATATATAAAGGCTGAGAGTGCTGTGGGAGCTTCAAAACTGAACTCTATCTTGGTGACTATTGGAGCCTCAAGATGAGATTTTGCGTATTGCTCCTGACGGTAGCCAGCGCCTTGGCCTGTGAGTATTCAAATATATTTCTTTATAATACTTTTCAGCTGCTTTACTTAAGCATGAAATGAATTCTTATTGCATTAATGTGCCAATACAATCCTAAGAATAAAGATTGTATTAAATACCTCACTTTTAAAAATTTATTTTTATGTGTTCTGATTTCCTAAAGTCATATACTTGATGACAAAAAGCCTTTGTGTAACCTGCTGGAATTGTTTGCAAATTAGATTTGTGAAAATTTGCCCTGCATGTCTGCACAACCTAGTATTATTATCAACAAATCAAGAGATTCGCTTCATCTTATTAACTATGTTGTAGTATTTGTTCATTTTTATAACAAATCTTGTATTTTAATATGTTGGTTGTACTTTGGAGCGAAGGGAAATGCAAAGCGATCATTCAGTGTAGTTTTGTTTTACCTCCAATGGTTGAATGTGTTTTATACTCAAGCAGTAGGCCTGCAGTTCTGATGGGAACAATGCGGGGCATAGCCTATAACAAAGCTCTAGGCATGATAATATACAGTACTCGGATCTACAATTTTATGTATAAATACAATTTGTGGGCAATTGAATGCAAAACCGATCGTTGGCAAAAATTAAAACTCTATCTGCCCTATCCTTTCGACTTCCAACATTTTCTCGTGTGAAACCACAGTGAAGTGAAACTAAATGACTTAAAATGCACCATTGTCCAGATCCCGCGAGCGAAACTACTTCTTGGACAAAGCCTTTAAACTTGTTTACATCTCACAGCTGACTGTCAAAAGCCGCTTGCTCAATCCTGTCAAGTGTGCACGTACTGCGCATGCTCACATGCATTGTATGCTAATTAGGTTATTCCAAGTTGATCGCTTTACGGGGGGAAGCGGAAATATTTGTTGTGTGGGCCCTGTTAGGTAAATATGAGGTCCTTGCTCTACGAAGCCTTGGATTTCTTCGCTGATGTTTCGGAGAAAATGTTTATCTTTTAGCAATAAAGTACGCCTGGCTGGAAAAAATAAAGCAGTAAAACTGTCAAAACAAGGATAATCTGGAGCGGATTAACAATGAATAAAATTTACCCTTTACTGTTTTCGAAGTTAATTTTAAACAGCCGAATTTTGTTTATTTGATTACCATGTACATGTGAAAAGTTTAATTATGAAATAATTAGAAAAACAACAATAACAACAACAAACGAAAGGGCTGAACTTTGTTTCATTGGACTTAATTTGGAAGAAGTTGAACAAAAATGTGGATGAGTTAGGAAACTTTGCCGCAAATAGTGCAGCATACCAATTACTAAATGACTCAATGAAAATTATTAATGAATTATTCAATAAGTTTAATGTTGCTCAGAATTAATTAAGGCCTTCAAGTTTGATCTAAAGCTGCATTTTCCCTTAGTTTAGTTTATAATATTACTTTCGGTAGAAATCTGATCAATATGTAGGCTTATTGATGAACGTTGAGAAGTGAAATAAAAAAGCTGCTGAAAATATCTAAAGAAATAATTGTATAGAAAATCCTGGAGTAAATATATTGATAAATGTAATGTTTTTTTGTTTACGCAGGGCCCGTGCAGTGGTCGGAAAATGAAGAACAATGCCCTCCCATGAGTAAGTAAAGTTAGCTGTTTCTCCTCTGTTAATTATCAGTGATTTCAGTTTCGATAAGTTGAATTTTAATGGAGAAATATTTGTTTGTAAACATGTAACGTTGCTCATTTTAAAAGGTTTTTACCCTAACAAATCATGTTAAAGAGCAAAATGGGTGACAAGTTATGCTTTCTTTTTTCCCATGATGAAAAAATGTGAAATTTTAATTAGTTTCTGGTCAGCATAAGCTTTTACAAAGGATTGTTTTTGAAGGATCTAAAAAGTTGACTTAATATCTCTGTACAACTTATTTTAAACAGAGCCATTTTTTGGAATGCTGGTATGTTGAATCCAGCTGGTTTGATTATAGAACAATGGTGTTCCCCTTCCCATTGTGTTCATACCATTTCCAGGGTTCCCCAGGTTTTGTACACATTTTGTTTTGCTCGAGTCGACGTCATAGATCGCCTTGATAACCTCTCCTGAGGATTTCGCAATTGTTTGAAGGCCACCCCTGGCCAGGGATTTGCCTTGTCATTTATGTCAAATAAATTGTTACTCCCCCCCCCCCCCCTTGAGGCAGGTGTTTGGATACAATTAACCAGGTTGTGTTTAAATATTGATAATGTTATCGCGCTGAGCTCGTAGGCGAGTTGCCTTGATTCCAAAAGTCACCATCAGATAGTTGCAACACAATGGCCAATAAAGTTAATGGGTTAGTGAAGCTTTACTATAAACTGTGTAACCTTATCTCCAGTTGACTGAAAAGATTTATGCAAATGTATCCTGGAGTTCGGGGTGAGGCTGATTTGCTGATTCTATTAATTATTGAATCAACATTGTGCGGATCCGTATTTCGCAATGCTAGGAAAAGTTAACCGAAAGGTTAAAGACAGTTCCCTTTGACTTTTTAGACTTTGCTATAATAACAATTAGCATACCTCACCTACCAACTGCTGTACCCTGGCTAAATATTTCTCCATGTTTGGCTGGTATTTGGCCTTTGCTTGATATTTCGCTTTGCTCACTTTTGGGAGATGAGGTTTGGGAAAAATAGGGAAGGGTTGTAAAGCAGGAGTGGGGGTGGGGTATGCCCTTCTTAAGGTAAAACTCCAGCAAAGTTTAAGCAATACTTGTTTTAATATTGAATGACATTTTCGTTTGTTATTATTTTTATTTTTTATTAAGGAAATGTCAAAACACTGACAATAGAACAGGGAAATAGGGGAGGTTCATAGGCCCAATTAAGCATTGATTGCTTTAAAGTATAAACACTGTTGTTTTTATTTTGAGTTGTATTTTCAATGATTCCCCAAAACAATGAATTAACCTGTTTAGTCTGTGACCACCTAACGTTAAAAAAAGCCATGAATGAGTAAAGTATGAAAACAAAATCAAAAACAACAAAAACAAAAATAAAACAACAAAATAAAAACCAACCAACCAACTTCACTTTTCAAGTAGGTTATTTTTTGCAAGTGTTGTTCTATGGAATGTGTTGTAGAATGACAAAACTTTTTTGGTTTCAAAAGACTTCAAGAAATACTTGTGTCTCATGATGAACCATGTTCACCATTTACCCGAAAAAGAAAACTTAAACAAATTGAGGATTTTTCAAAGCTATTATTATAACCCAAGTTCATTCTGGTGTTTTGTTCCTCCTTTTTACCACGGAGATAGAACCCCCCTCCATTGCTTGTTTTTCATATTTTCTTCTAAAGAAACAATTAACTTTTTTTGTTTTAAACTTTTGTTTCATAATTACAAGAACAACAACACAATGTTTTACTGATCCTTTTATTGACGATTAATCATCATGAAAATCTGTTTGTGTCTTTCTGTAGATTAATTAACTATTTTTTAAACCGCTTTCTTAAAACTTTTGTCTTGCAGGCGACAGGCTCTTCGAGTCCGGCTCGAGCTACCTCCTTAAGTACGATGCATCTGTCTCCACACTCATCCAGGGTACCAGCCATGAGGTCACAGGAATGAACATCGACTGCGATGTTTTAATAGAGGCAACGTCTGATTGCATGCTGGTGTTATCCACCGAGAAATGCAACCTGAAGAACGTTGAGGGGCAACGCTTGCTGAGTAGCAAGCAGTTCTCCCAGGACATGAGTGCACACAAGACCATCTTGAAAATGGACAATGGTAGAGTGTTGGAGATCCTCTCGCATGAGAAGGAACCACTTTACATCCTTAATATCAAGAGGGGTATCATCTCCACTCTCCAGTATGACCTGAGGGAAGACCTAGTGGTGGAACAAACCACAGTCAACGGAAACTGTACCTCAAAGCGCTCTGTCATCGACCGCTCAAGAGCTGGACGTGTCCAAGAAGTATCCATCACCACTGACCTCAACAACTGCACCAGACCCCAACAGAAGGCTTTTACATTGTCTCCAACTTCATTTCTAACCGGGGTGGTAAGTGTTTAATAATGTGTTTGGATTGTCTGAGTAGAATGTGTGAACTCAACAAAAAGCAATAAAAGCAATAACAACCAACATTAGGAAGACACTCCAATTGCAAGAATCCATTGTAAAAAGGAAATAAAAAATGTTTCCCTTTGTGGGATGATAAGTCGATCCTGAAACTGCAATCACCTCCCCCTTTGTCAACTCAGTGCTCCATAAATGTCAGCACTTTACCACTTCTCAAGATGCTCTTTTGTATATTTTATAGATGTGATCAAAACATGATACCACCTTTTTCTTGCATCTTCTTTTTACAGCAAGTTGCTGACAAGTTCATCAACTCCACCAGGGTGTGCAGCTATGAGCTTAGAGATGACAACGTCAAGAAGGTCAACTGTTTTGAGAGCCATGCCTTCAACCCCTTTAGCTACGATGGAGAGCGCGGTGTCCAGACATTCATCCAGCAAGAACTCAAGTTCAAAGAACAAGGAAAGATCAACAGTGTCTTGAAGCTGAAGGGTGAGTTTCTTTTTCAAAGTAATTAAACCACCAACCATTCTCTGATGTTGAAGTTGTGCCTAACTTGTTATTCTTGTAATGGTCTTTTGTCAAATATAATAATTTAATGTGTTTTTCACTGTTATCACTATCTTGAAAAAC
The DNA here is from genome assembly GCA_023634235.1 of Pisaster brevispinus. Lineage (NCBI taxonomy): Eukaryota > Metazoa > Echinodermata > Asteroidea > Forcipulatida > Asteriidae > Pisaster > Pisaster brevispinus. The sequence continues at coordinate 4,294,156 of JAMKCF010000013.1, forward strand.
AATTATCATGATGCTTTGTTTAGATGTCTCCAAACTACTTCAAGGAAATGAAGCAAAACTTATAATCAAACACATTGTCACTAGTTCTTTCTCGTTGCCCTCAACAGAAAACTTGGTGAAGAAGAACTTGACTTTTGAGTTTGAGGAACAACAGGAGTCTGAACATGACGACCGCACCCATGCCGAAGCCATCCTGGCTGAGCTTGTAGAGGGCTCCCTTGACGAAACACAGATGAACAGTGCTCGCCTCTTCGGAGAGTTTGTCGTCAGCATCCGTACCTTGAACTACGAGACTCTGAAGCAGCTTTTTGATGGAGTCAGAGCCAGAGAGGTTGCACTTGAAAAGTGAGTAACAATTGTAGGAGTTTTTACTCATATGATTAAACTGTATATGTATTTTATGGCTGAAGAAATAATAATAGTGACAAATTTCTCTCTCCAAAAAACAAAAACAAAACCTCTCTATCAAAAAGAAATTGTGAGATATATTTAATGAAGAAAAAAAAGGATAATAAAATTTGATTTTATTGGTGAACAGTATCTGAAGATGTACGTTACAAAACACACTTTAGGAAAATACAATTTAGTCTTGTTTCAAATATGTTTAAGATACTTTTATTTTGACATTTAAGTATGTTAGTAATAATGTCTATGTTTCCTTAATGTTTCAGGACCTACATGTATGATGCCCTCCTTCAGTGCGGCAGTGTTCCATGCTTCAAGGTGATGAACGATCTCATCATTGACGAGTCAGTCCCATCTCCAATCTCCGATGCCATCATGTACATCATGGCCTTCCGTCAGTTCCCACCTCTGACCCTGATCGAGGAGAGTCTGCGAGTTGCCCACGTCCACAAGAGGCAATCTGTCCTCCTTCCCCTCAGCATCATGGTCCATAACTACTACATCCAGCAGGAGGAGACGCTGAAGGTTGCTCGCAAGGTTAGTCAAAAATTCCACAAGAGTTTCGTGTGGAGATTGAAGAAACAAACTTTAAAGAGCAGGGCTCGCTAGATGAGTTGTCAAAATTGCCCAAGTGATTTGTAACTTTACATCATACTTTGCATAGTAGTTAACATTAATATACATCGTTAGATGAATTTTAGCTCTGTCAAAATTGCTGAGAATATTCTGTATAAAATAGATTGTTATAACTCCACCTGTCAATAAATATCTTGCAATAAAAGCACCTTTGACTTATCACTCAGTATTTGTAAACTTATTCAAGTGAAAGAAATGCCTGTTACATTTGAGTATGTGCAAAAAGTTACTGTTGTTTCAAAATGTCTTGAGCCTACATTTACACAAAACAGGGTATGGCCATTGCAGGTATTGGAATGAACGTATTTACACAAAATAGAAGATCGTTCCTTTTCAAGGTGATAATTAAATCATCTTATCTAATTTTTGGTTTTTTTAAATTTTCCTTCTTGCAGCTTCCCGATCCCTTGAAGGAGACTATCCGTATGGTGCGTGACATGCTCGGCAGAGATTGCTCTGTACCTGATGAGATCCAAGGAGAAAGGAGAGTGGAGAGCAACCGTCTTATCCTCCTGGCCCTGAAGGTAAATAAGACATTGTCTGAACTAATGGTTTTGCCAGTGGTGGCTATGGCCATATGGCTGAAAGGGCCTGCGCAAATAAATTGCTGACAAAAATTCTATTCCAACAGATGTCCCCTAACTTCCGTTTTTGGAAAAACAGCCGCAATTTTCTGCATTTTAAAATATTAAAAATGCTAAGAAAATGCAGAAAAGTCTTTCAAGTTTTGTCATTGCCTTAAGAAATTATTAATGGTTACACCCACATGTTCCGACACCCCTATGTTCCAACACCCCAAATGTATTTTCCTAACCCTAACCCTAACCCTACAGTGTAAATCATGAGGGGTTTGTCGAAACTTATGGTTTTCGGAACATAGGGGTGTTGGATTATAAAATAGTCACCCTTATTAACCATGATTTGTTTAGGATTTTCATGGTGTTTGTACTCTGATTTTGTAGAGCATCGGCAACATGGGTGAAGCTGTACAGAAGTTTGACATGGATGAGATGTACACCACCGAGCAGATCGTTCCCCGTCTGAAGGAATGCATGGCCAGAAAGGACCTCCATCACAACATCTCAACGGCTGCCATTCAGGCTTTCCGTCGCTTCAACATCCCAAGGTGAGCTTGAGAATCAGTCATCTGCATTTAAAAGTTGTTGTTGTTGTTTTTTTTAATTCTTATGACCAGTGTATTGTTGCATGATTTTGATACTCGAGAGTTGGGAAAATGAAACTACTATCAAGGAAACTGAAATGCTTAAAAAAGAAAAAGCTACCATGGGCCAGTTACAATAGTACCGCATAGTTGATGGGATTGTGCTTTTGATGACTCAAGCACTTGGCACACAGTCAAGAGAAAGATATTTGTCTAAGAGGCAATTGAAGATCTGTCCTTTGAAAAAAGCGTGGTTCATTAACGAGCACTTAAAGCTGTCTTGACACTTGCTTATTACTGAACCTATATTTTTTTAAGGACAAATCTGCAATGGCCCTACAGCCAAATTTCTTTCCTAGGAAATACGTAAAGCCGAAATCAATGCTTGTATTATCAAAGGCATATTTCCCCCAAATATTTCCCCTATCTACCCCAATACAAAAACAAACACAACTTGATATTTTAGCTGATAACAGAACTGTTTGGTGTTCAGTGAATATGTGTGCTCATAAGCTTGTTTATGAAACTCCCCAGAAACATAACTAGTTGAAGAATCATGGAGTATATTTAACAAATATAACTCTGCTGCTGTGCAACAATGACAGACTTTGCGATGTGATTAGTCAAATTTCTCTAAATTTGTCGTTTTCAATCAATACAGCACTGATGAGAAGAACGTCCGCACTTCACTGAAGGAGGTCCTCGGTGACTCCTCAAGGAAAGTCCACTCTCGCATCGCTGCTTACCTGATGGTCATGCGTAGCCACCCTGAGGTTGTTGATCTGGAGGAGATCATTGACATCATGCTGAATGAGCCTCTGATGCAGGTCAAGGCATTCGTCTTCTCTCACATCGAGAACGTCTTGGAGTCAGATGAGCCCCTTGTTCAAGAGTAAGTCGTCTGCATCTGTGAAAACTAACAAATCTGTGGAAGTTGCATTCTGTGTTTTTTCTTTGACTATCTAACTTGTGGAGTTGTTGGAGATAATTGTAATGATTTAAAAAAAAAAAAAAAAAAATTTTCTGTTGGCAATTGTGACGTTATTATTTTGTTTGCTGATTTATTGGTTTACAGTATATTTTGTTGTGCTTTCCTTCATGCATTTTGAGATTTTATGTAAAACGCAACAAAAACATTTTACAAAAAATTATTTTTATAATTATTTAATTTGACTCGCTCATAAAAACAGGCTAAGAACTATTGGTTGTAGAGAAGTTGCTGCACTGTTTGGGATTTGTTTTCTTCTCTTTACGCTCATTTTTCTTTAAACTTTGATTCCTTTTTAGTCTGAAGAGGAAGATTATTGCTGCCATGGGAAACCGTATGCTCCCAGAATACCCCAAGGACCCTCTCCGTTACTCTCGCAACATTGAGAAGTCAAAGGCCGTCAACATCCCCTACTTCAACAAGACCATGGCTGCTCAGATGGAATCCAACATCATCTTCGACGCTGAACACTACCTGCCACACCACGTCATGCTCAACACAACCATCAATGTCCTCGGACAGAGCTGGAATTTGTTTGAGGTTTGTAGTTTTCTCTCTGGAGATTCTTAAGTTTTAAAATATGTTTTAGAAATCATTCTGTCCAGGATAAATTTGTTACTGGTACATTTCTTTGAGTGATTTTAAAAATGTGAACTTTCTGTATCGCTCAAAACTAACCTTTTTTTATAACTTTGATATTTTTTAGGCTGGTGTTGAGATAAAAGGATTTGAATCTGCTCTTGAAGCCGTCTTCGGACCCATGGGCTACTACCCAGATGACATCCTCGGCAGCCTTTTCAAGCAGATGGACACTAAGATCCTCCCCAAGATGTGGGCTGCCTACAACTTCCTGGTGGAAGAGGCTCAGGTCCAGATTGAGGACCTCCGCAACACACCCTATGCCGAGCTGAGTGAGAAGATCTTGGAGAAACTCGATGCTGCCAAGAAGGTTATCCTTGAGAAGTTGAACTTGGCCAAGCCCAAGACCACCACTCCCCAGAAGGAGAGCCCAATGGCTGAGCATATGAATGAAGTGGTAAGTGTTCATTCACCTTTAAATGGGTCTTGTGGCTCAGTGATCATATTGACCCCTTTAACACAATGTGAAACCCACCCAAACACAATGCACGTCTACCATTTCCAGCACTTCAGGGTGTCAATTCTTTTGGTTATTGGGTCAATGCCTAAAACAAAGTAATTGAGCAGAGGCTGTTGAAAGACAAAAGTATATTTACAAGTAATGCAAATCTGCTTTCCATTTTTAAAAGTTTTTCATGCCAGTTTGCCCCCAAACAAGGCCTCTCTTGGTAAAGGGCTACAAGAAGAAAATATTTCAGATGAAAATAACTCGGGAGAGCTGAAAAAAGCCATTGATATCCCTAATAAAACAGTCTTGTAGGATGGGGGAAAATATGCACCAGGCAAGGTGTTGCAATGAGATGCAGTATGGAATAAAGCTGTTGGAATGACTCTTTGTTCAACATCTCAGCATAGCAAGAGTGTATGGGTGAGAACAAGCAGAAAGCCTGTTCTCATGCTCAAACATGCTCAAACAAATACATTGTAAACAAGTGAAGAAAAAAGTGATGCTCTCACTATAGTTCTTCTAATTTTTGTGCATTTAACTGGTGATGTTTCTGCACTATAACCGGTGTATTTGTCTTTGGTATTTTTTGTTTCCAGCTGAAACAGGCCCTGCCAGCTGAGTTTGAAGACAGATTGAACAAGATCCACGAAATGATCCCCCAGGAAGCCCAGATGGTCCACGCCTCCGTGTATCTGAAGATGCTCGGTAACGAGCTCGGATACGTCAGCCTTGAAGACATCAAAGCCATCATCCCAAGACTCAACTTCAGCGTCGCTAACATCAAGACCGTTGCTAAGAAGGTACTTAAGATTAAGTTTAGTTTTGGTGAGTTTGTGACATGCAAAATTCCCTGTAGATGTGGATAAAAACTAAGGAAGGTTTTTGAGATCGTGAGGTAGACAAAACCAGGTTAAGGCAGGCACTGATGATGATGATACATATTGCTGCCGCAGTGTGAAACAAACAATTGTTTTTTTAAAGTAGTTTTTAGTTGATAACTCTTTTGATTACCAAACTTGATATTTTTGAGGTTGTTAAATGGTGTTATTAGGCAAACTGTTTGAAGAAACCAACAACATAAATACACTTTGCATAGCAGTCTGAATAATCAATTTGTAAATTCTTTTTTTTATTCAGTACGCTCAAGACATGATGGAGAATGTTGCCCAGGGAGTTGAGAAGAACATCACCAAGAGCTTCATCTTCCTGGAGCGTGACTTCATCATTCCAACCAGCGCTGGTCTGCCCCTGAACTGCTCTGTCAACGGATCCGCTGTGCTTAGCCTGCGTATGCGTGCTGCTCTTGGTATGGAGCTGATCAAGACTAAGGCCTTTGCCTCCGGCAGAATCAGCCCTAGGTAGGTCCATAAAAAAATAGTAATACATTTGAATATTTGGCAGTTGTTTTGATTATGTTATTACTTTAAGTGTTTTTGTGTTAAATGGGTTTTGATATATCTAAGACAATTTGTAAGGACAAGCACATTTCACTAGGGACAATTCAAACAGTGCCCTGAGTGAGTTTGCACCAATTATAAAACAAATCTGTTTGCTATTGTCAACTTGATGAAAAGGCAAGAAGATTTCCTTTTGAAAATGTTAATTACTTCAAACAGTTGATCTTCAAGAAATCATAATACACATTAACTTGATTGTCCATTTAGATACTTCAAACAATTGATCTTCATGTAAACATAACATGCCTTAATAAATTGATTGTCTATTTTGTTCTGTTTGTAGTGCCTCTATTGAGGTGATCGGAACCATGGGAGTCAAGGTACCAGTGCTTGGTGAGGCTTCTGTCATGGCTAATGCCACCGCCTACCATGCCTCCCACGTTGAGGGTAACATTACCCTCTCAGGACCACACCTCAAGTTGAACCTCAACTCAACCCACAGACCAATGAACCTCCTCAACTTCTCTACAAACTTCTTCTTGGTCAAGTGAGTTTTTCACTGTCTGTTCTTATGTATAATTTGCCTTCTCCAACAAAGTGAAACTTAAGTTGTCATCTTGACTCATAAATAAAGTGGCGCATGCTGATTTCTGTTTGTTCCCCCTTCATTTTTAATGCCTTTGAAAACTCAAAATACTGTATAAAGATTTGTGTGCTAAGCAGTTTTGATAATCAAGGCTTCATTTCAGAAATAGTCGTAACAAAGTTTGAAAATAAAAATCAAGCATTTGCCATGACAAACTAAAGTAGAAATTGATTCGGTTAACTAAACAACAACTTGTACAAACAAGGTTGTATCAAAATGTCCAATGAAATCACCAAAGACATAAGCATTCTTGAACGGAGGTTCTAACATTTTTATTCCTCTTTTTCATTAGGCCTGATGGTGGCATCCAGTACATCCCAGGAGTTCAGAAGGATCGTGTTGAGGTTAAGAAATGTGTTGGAATCACCAAGACTGTCCTTGGAGCTGACCTGTGCGCCTCGTGGGCTTACCCCAATGCTAGCTACGTTGATAACGCACCTCGCTTCCCCATCACTGGACCTACCAGCTTCAACATCACCCTTGTCAACTCTGATAAGTAAGTCAAATTCCATGTCCTTAAAAGTGTACTTTGTTTGTTGCTCATTATGCAATGCTCAACTGTGACACTGATGTGAGGCGAGACGAGGGGGTGGATAGACTTCAACTAAAACGCAGATTTTGAATAGAAAGTCACTCATAATTTCTTGTCAGCAATTCCTTGAGCACTTGCCTATCTACAAGATGAGCTCTTGTTCTACATCAAATGTTATTTACATCTGGTGTGATTTAATTATAACCTTTTTTAACTATACATATTCATAATTACTACAGTTGTTTTTGCATTTTTGCTGTTGTCTTTGTCTCATTGTTTTATTCTAATGCGTGACCAAGGGTCTCCATCCACACCCACACCAAACAGTGTACTCTTAAGTGTCCACCACACCTCGAAAAGGCTAATAGGTGTGCAAGCAGACACTTATCATTCAGTTTATTTTGTACCACAGGGCCCTGAAGACCTTCACTCTTGAGTTCTTGTACAAGAACCTGAAGAAGGGAGGAAGCCCAGCCAAGAAGTCAATGCAACAACTGATGAAGAAGAAGACCGCAGCCATGCCAGCTGAAATCACTGATGTCATCTTGGTCAACTTCACCGCTCCAGGTAAGTTTGCAGATGATTCCTTCTCTTCAAAGAGTCATTTGAATAAGTGCAGAATTCAACTGCAAAAAAATGAAACAAATAAACTGAAATCTTCAAACCTCAGCTTGAGAACAGCTTTTGTATAATTAACAATTGAGTTGTAGACATCTAAGAAAATTATTTATCATCTTCACATCCTAGGTGAGACCCTCAGAAGAGAGATCTCCTCCAAGATCACCTTCAACCGTGCCAACTATGAGACCAAGTGGAACTTCTCTATCCCCGAGCTCCAGACCTACGCCTTCGCTGGCTTTCTGAAGACGGAGAACCCCAAGGCCAACACTGAAATTATGCAATTTGTCGCCAACACCACCAGCGGCCCCAAGTACAACGCCTCCGTCTCTCTGACACTGAAGAACGTCACGACTGTGGAGAAGACCAACCTCACCATCGTCTTCAACGCTTCCGTTATGGAGCTGTACTTTGCCAATGTTGCTCAGTTTTTGAAGGAAGGCATGAACGTCAAAGCAATTGCCACCAACTTCTACTACTGGTAAGTTTTGGATTAACTTTTGATGCTCCCTTCTCTGTTGTTTTGAGAATACGCTTGAAAGACTCCTTGGCACAGTGCAATTACACTATGGAAGTTTAGTTTACCTTGACTTAATGGTTTGTGAAGTTTCTGGTAATGGCTATCATGATGATTGTCTTGTATCAGGGATGGATTCAGAGATTCGTTTGTCACTAGTTAGGATGTGGGGCTGCACAACTACTGATCCAGTGTGTCTACACATGAACAAGTACGCATAAGAGAGGGATTGGGGTGCCCCCTCTGCACTTTTCGGGATCTACCACCGAGTAGAGTCATCACTATAGTTATAAAAATCATACCTTTGTCTTCAGCATTAAAACTAAAATGTTATTTATCCCACTTAATCTTTGTGTAGGGACAATGAGACACCCATCTACCAGCAGATTCTCTTCCCTCTCTACAACTACCGCATCCGTCAGGATAAGTACCGCCAGAACACTGTATTGGTTCAGTGGGATATCACTCGTGTACGTCCAGAAGAGTATAATGTTGATGCCAAGGCACTCTTGAGTGTATTCCAACAGAACTTGACGTTCACCAGCCAAGCTAGGATGGTAGAATCGGAATCTTATGATAATGAAATGGAAGTTAAATTCACCAACTGCTACATGGTAAGTTCCTTTCAAAGTTTTCTTTCACTTCTGTAAATCTATAGTTTGAAAACAAAACTTGCTAAGTATTTGGAAAACCACATTCTAAAATAATCCACATGACTTTAGTGTTCCACTGTTCAACAGACATCAAAATCTTCCAGTCCTTTTTTGAGAAGACGTTCCACCGCACTTATTATGGCAATGCGTATGAACCAATACAAGATACAAATCTTAAGAGATATTTCTATTACCCACATGAGGATCTTCAACTAGATAAAATAGACTAACTTTATAAATTTGTATTTGTCTTGACAGGATTACTCAATTGTCAATAGTACACTGAGCACCCGTAACTCCGTACTGTCACCAACTGTCACCAAGAGAGACATCAGGATGGCACTGACACGAAACGACAAGTCAATCGTCTATGAACATGAGAGGATCTTCAGTCCCAAGGAGCTGAATGAAACCGTCACCCTTGGTTTTGAGAAGACAGAGAAGACTTTGAAGCCAAGCTTTGAGGCTTACAAAGATTGGACTTTCTTGAGTAAGTCGCTGAGTAAATAGAAAACTCAAAAACAAAAGTAGGAACAAATTGAGTTTCAAAATCTGAAAAAGTATCCAAACAGAAATAGATCCACTATCAGTCGTTCTAAATGATGCGAACATTTTCTTGTTCTTAACTTCGTGTCAACCATTGGACCATTTATTGTTATTTTGTTCGTTGTATTCAAAAAAGTTTTAAAAAAGCAAATTCTTGGGAACAAAAAAGACCTGCTCAAGCACCAGTTTAACCACTGATGATTTGTCTATCTATCACTTAATAACTATCCGAAAAGAATGTTCAGTTATACAAAATGATTGAAAACTATCAGAATCTAACTTTTGATTTTCATATTGTGTAATTGCAGGCATGTACGGTGACAGCGCATTTACCACAACCAAGACTTCCTACAATGTGACCACCAAGCTGTGCCTGCGCAACGAGACCATTGATACACTCGAGCCAACCCCAGTCATGTACATGGCTTACGTCAATGTCAGTCTGCCACGCCCACTCAGTGAGGAGCGCATCACTTACAGCATGAGCGGTCGCTATGCCAATGAGTCTCCACTCCCTGATAACCAGTACAGCTACTGGACCCAGTTCAACACCACTGTACCAACACTGAAGGTAAGTCACTTCACATGATCTCAGGCCTTGTCCTTATTGGTGGCTAAAGCTACGTTTAGGGCTCGATTTCCACCCCATCATGCATTAGATATTATAGTGTGTCCTCAGCAACACCTGTAGCTGTAGCCGTCAATTTTGATAAGACCTCAAACTAACCAAATCAGGGCCCGATTTTACTGAGCACGGATTTTCATCTGAAGATGAGTTGTCAGTATCAGAGCTGCCAACCTTCCCTGATTCTGCAGAAAGTTCTCTGAAAATAAACTAATCTTTCTATGTTATGATGAGCAGATTTGAAAATCTCCCAGATTATGGAAACTTGTTCCCTATTATGTTGAATGTGATTCTAAATATCTCCCTGATTGTTGTACAAAATCTCCCTGACCGCAAGATGCAAACGTTGGCTGCTCTGCAGTATATGTAACTTGTATTGGGACATCACTCCTTGCTTAGCAGTTAAGATTGATTCCCTCTCAGGAACAATCTTATTTCTTTGTGAAACCGAGCCCTCAGTTTATTTACTTATGAAACAGTCTCTTAAACCACAGTAAATTAAATTCTTCTGCACTCAATAATATGTAACAAGATTGCCAGTGTAGTAATCTTTTTATATAGTTTATGGAAGTTATAACATCTATCAAAACTGAAAGTGTGTATGTCAGAACAATGAACATGCAACCTGATATTCTATCAAAATAGTAAGAGTATTTTATAGGATTTGAGGAATGATCACAGTTGTTTATTGCTTAGTTTATATCTATTAATATTATCATCAGATAATGTCTAGCTACTGTTCCGTATAGCCCTCCACATGTTCTGTTTAAAATTTTCCCTTGCTGGTAACTCACATAGCAGCATCTTTGTCACTAGGCTATTCCTCCATGCATGTTTCTATCACCAGCTGGATTCAGGCTTTTCGAGTCTTTTCCATTATTCTACAATTTGGCCCTCTCTTCTCTAGAATCTTCTGAAACTGTTTCAGCTAAAACTTGAAAACCCTCTTTATTTTCTTTAGCTGAAGACATCTTCTGTCTACACTCTCATGAAGTCAGAGAATGACTTTGTCTTCTGGTTTAACGACACCGCCTTGACAATGGAGGAAAAGCCACTGTTCATCATCGACTCAGACCTGACTTTGAGCAAGGAGAGAGGCAACTACCTTGCCTTCAGGACTGTCACACCAGTCTACAACTACACCCTCAATGTGAACTTTAACAAGGACCAGGAGAAGGGATGGGTACTGAGCTACAACACTTCTCACAACAATACTCTGACGGACCTCCTTAATGTTACTCAAGCTGGTGAGTTGTTGCTTCAGAGCTTTTGAAATATTTTGCATGTTAATTCATATAGACTCTAACGAACTGGGCAGCCAAACTTAATATTCTTTGTTTGGGGTGAAGGATTTTGGAGTGCAGTTCTCAAATTTTGCCAAAGACCAATTTCTTTTGGCCAATTTGCACAATTTATGTTGTACCTTGCAAAGGTGATACACTTTATTTAATAATTTAAAAACAATTCAATTCAATTTAAAACATTTTAAACTCTTATAAATTAAATAATTCAGTTTTGGCAAGCCCTTTAATACCTTATCAATGATACAAATTTTTAAGTACTGATCCGAACATTTGATAACAATTATTTTTCCCTTTTCTCTTCTCTACAGCCACAGCAACTCTCAGCCGTGATGCCATGTCGTTGAACGGTATGTTTTACCACCCCTGGCTGCAAGCGGACATGACCAACATCCTCACACCAAATGGTCCCATCAAGCGAATCAACTTGCCTGAGCTTAAAGAATTCATTGTTGAGGCCTACAGAAAGACCCTGGAGCTGAACATCGATGGGCTAAAGGAGATGAGCCGTGAAGCCGTACAGTTGGTTTTGGACTCCCGTTTGGAGTTGACCAACACACTCCGTGCCTACACACCAATGGCTGCTAACTTGACTCTGGATAACTCCTTCTTGATCGACAGGACCATGCTGTACAATGTCTTCGACATTGAAGTCAACCGCTCAACATGTGGATCTGGTTTGAGAGTCAATACAACTTCCTTGGTAAATGCTGAAGGCTTGAGGACTGGCCTGAGCTACAGAGTCAAAGGACGCCGTCTGCCTGAGGTCACTGGTAACCATACCATTAAGGTCCTGAAGGAAGATGAGAGCCACATGAAGGTAGATGTTCAGAATGACTTCCTCTTTGGATCCCGCTTTGTTAACCTAACCACTAATGCTGACTACAAGATCAAGAAGATGAACAGGCCCTGGAGGTTTGAGGCCATCAATGGTGGCATCAAATACAATCTGACCAGCCCACTGATGAACTCCTCGATGCAATCTGGTGTTTTCTTTGACAACTTCGAGAACATCACCAACTTCAATGGTATTGAATATTCTCTGAAGCACAATGCTACCTCAAGGTGGGCCAACACTTCCACTCTCTCTGGTATCAGGTTTAATGGATTCCGGTCTCTCTTCAACTTTGATGACATCACATCTGCTCTTGAACACAGCTTCAACTCTACTCTCACCAACTGGACCACAGATGCTAGGTTCAACCTTCAGAATGTTCGCTCTTTGTTTAACTTTGACCGTCTGGATGCTGGTGCCGAGTACAAGATGGCTTCTCGCTGGTCCAATGTCTCAACTGGGGCCGAGTACGTCATTGATGGACTCACTGCTCCTTTTGCATTTAATCTTATTGATGGCAGGGTTTACCACAACATCAGCACTCCCTGGTCTGAGATGACAACAGAAGGTCTTCTTCAGTTTAACAACTTCATCTCCATGTTTAACTTTGGTGGAATTCAAGCATCAGGAGAGAACAAGATGGTCTCTACCCTGTCCAACTGGACCAACGACTTTGTCATCGACTTTTCAAATTTCCGGTCTCTCTTCAACTTTGACCGCATCTTCATTGAAGCTGGCAACCGAATGAACTCATCCTTGGCAAACTCTTCCAACACTGGTGTGATTGAGGTCAACAATGTCCGTTCCATCTTTGAGTTTGACGAAGTCAGATCTTCTGCTGTACATGATGTTACATCTCCATTGGGCAACTGGACTCTTGGCATTGGAATGGAACTCAGCAACTTTGTTTCTCTTTTCAAATTTGATGATGCCGTATTCGGAGCCAAACACAACTTGACTTCCCCCTGGTACAACACTACAACTGAGTCTGAGCTTGCTCTTCGCAACATGAAATCTCCATTCTCCTTTGATAAGATCATGGCTGCCATGGAACACAACACCAACACTTCTATGGGCAACTGGACAACATACTCAGGCATCTCTCTGAATGGCTTCCAGGGTATCTTCAACTTTGAGAGCATTGAAGCTGCCTTGGGTCATGAGATCAAATCCCAATGGGTCAACTGGACCACCAACTACAACATGGAGTTGGATGACGTCCAATCTCTATCTGTGTTCCGTAATGCCAACAGTGGATTCTCCACAGTTCTCACAAGCAAATGGGGTAACATGACCACCAACACTGGAATGCAGTTTGAGGCTTTCAGGTCACTGCTAGACTTCAACAGAATTGGCTCATTCTTCAACACCTTCATCAACTCCAGCATTGTGAATGCCACTCACACCTTTGAAAACGAAGTTGTCAACTCAAGAGGTCTGTTTTCCTTTGATAGTGCTACCAGCAAGATGGCTACAAATGTCATTAGCATTTTGGGAAATGCAGAGCTCCAAAATAATGTCCAGCTGAACAACTTTGAAAGCCTCACTGCATTTAGGAACATCAAGCACACTCTTACTCTGGATGTCAACGCTCGTCATGTCAATGCCACTCATTTCAGTGAATTGGTTTTGGATAACTTTTCTGGCATCTTTACCTTTGGTAAGGTTCAACACAAACTGCGCACCAACATTGAATCTCGTTTCTTGACAGCCATCATGGAAGATGATCTCAAGCTTCTTAACTTTGTATCTCTGAAGCAATTTGAGTCTGCTTCCTTCAGAGCCATGCATAATGTCAACACCCCTATTGGCCAGTTTGAGTTGAATCAATCTTATGGCATCGATGACATGCGTGATTTCATGAGTTTCCAGAGGGCAAATGCCGATATCATCTACGTAGGAGAAGGACCCCTTGGACATCTCACTCTGAAGCATATTCAAGAAATTGAAGACATGTCAAGTATGTTCAAGATTCATTTTGAAAACCTCACCCAAGAAGCTAAGCTTTTGGCTCGTTTCTTTAACATGACAGCAGTTAACTCTCGGGTGACAAACCAGATGGCAGGTCCCTTCAAATTCGTAGGTGTTAATGGTAGCATCAACTTTGACGTGAGCACCCCAGTTGGAACACTGAAGGCCGTCGTAAGTTCAGATCTGAATAACTTCAAGAACATGATGAAGTTCCGTCTTATTAACAACACTGCACTTCTCAACTTAACAAGCCGATACATGAACCTTACCCACCTTACTCAGACAGAGTTCCACAACTCACGCCGCTTGATGGATTTTGAGCGCATCAACGCCAGCACAAGCACCAACTTCTCATCTCCAATTGGAAAGGTCACTACCACTTCTGTTGCTGAACTCAACAACTTTGATGACTATTTCAACTTCTCCTTGGTCCGTGTCAACAACACTGTTAACATCACCAACTGCTATCTCAATGCCACCAGTGTACATGGCGTAGAGTTCAACAATTTCCGCAAAATCTTTACCTTCGAAAGAGTCAATGCATCCAGTCTGTTGAACCTTAGCACACCTCTAGGAGTTGCCAGCAACATTGCTGAGATTAGATTTGAAGACTTCTCCAGCCTGTTCAACTTCCGCATCATCAACTTCACTTCTCGTGCAAATGCTAGCAGCAAACATGTAAATGCCACAAGCCACACTAATGTTACGCTGAATAATTTCTCCTCCTTGACAGCCTTTGAAAGCATCATTGCTCTCACCAAGAACAACCTCAGTACTCCTCTCTTCAACACCTCAGGCAAAACTGGTATTGAGATGCACAACTTCTCAAGCCTGTTCAACTTTGGTCGTGTAAATGCTAGCATTATTGCTGAGCTGAAAAGCAAGTACATCAATTCATCCAATGAGGCTGCAATTGAATTCTTCAACTTCACTAAATTGTACACCTTTGAAAGGATCAATGCAACTGCAAAGACCAACATGAGCACTCCCTTCATCAACACCACAGCTGTGGGATACCTTGGCTTCCATGACTTCCGCAACCTCATTGACTTCTCTCGCATCAATTCTTCCATTGAGGCTAACATGACTAGCTGTTTCGCCAATATGACCAGCAGTGGCAGCATGGAGCTGAACAACATGTCTGGTTTCAGCAAGTTTGAGCTGCTGAACGGCACCACAAGAGTCAACTTCACCAGTGTCTTGCTGAACTTGACCACAGCCACCAACATGGAGATCAACAAAATGACAGGATTTGCTCGCTTCCAGCGCATGATCAACAATGCCAGCATGAATGTCACCAGTAGGTTGGCCAACTTGACTGCTGCAGTCAATTCTGAAGTCAACAACATGACCGGTCTGAACAAGTACGAGCGCATCCTTGGAAATGCCAGCCTCAACTTCACCAGCAAGCTTGCCAACTTGTCTGCTGGCACTGGCATGGAAGTCAACAGCATGACTGGTCTGATGGTGTATGATAGAATCTTCGCTAATGCCAGCATGAACTTCAGTAGCCCCCTTGTCAGCCTCAACAGCAGCTCCAACATGGAAGTAAACAACATGACTGGTTTCAGCAAATTTGAGCGCATTATTGGAAATGCAAGCCTGAACGTGACCAGCAAGATTGCTAACTTGACCACTGGTACAAACATGCTGATCCGCAACATGAGAGGAATTGGTCAGTTTGATCAGATCATTGGAAATGCCAGCTTGAACTTCACCAGCAGAGTCGCCAACATGAGCACTCAGCACCTTATTGAGATGAACAACTTTGCCTCTCCCATCACTTTCCAGAAGCTGAACGTAACCAGTAACATGAATGTCACCAGCATGATCGGCGAGATCACCATGAAGGGGGGTTTTGAAGCCCACAATGTGTACCTTTTGTACACCTTTGACCGTGTTAATGGCAGCATTGCCGCAGCAGCTGTCAGTGAGATCGCCAATTTGACTGCTGGAGCCAATCTAGGTCTGCATAGTTTTGTTACTCTCACTAACTTCGAGAGGGTCATGGGTGACCTTAAGTGGGATCTCGTTTCCAAGTATGTAACAGCTGGACAAAACTCAATGTTTGTCCTCGACCAATTCCGTGGTCTGCGTACCTTCAACAGCATCTCTGGTAACACCCGGATCTTCTTGGACACTCCAGTCTACGTCACTGAAATCCGCACCAACCTCGACATGGACAATGCGTACAACTTTGTCCAAGAAGCTGAGATGTTGTCTGAGGTAAACACAGGCAACAGGTATCAAGTAATCCTAAGGGAAACAGCTAATAACGACCGCCTTCTGCTCAATGCTACAATCCCAGTTCGTGGATCTCTCTGTGTAGAGGGACATCTCAACCCTGTTGGCGATGAGCTAACCATGACTCTCTTCCACCAAAAGAAGGTACTTGAATATAATTGTTTTAAAGTCCAAAATGAACTCAGTAAATTTGATGAGGGAAACAAATCTTAAATGTTTCATTGTGACTCTCTTGTACAAAAAGGAGGTACTTAAATTTAATAGTCCAAAACAACACTTTGTATTTTTGATGAGGGAAACTTTGTTTTAAACTGATGCATCTGGAAAGATTGAAAACAATGACTAATAATTCATACAATTATTTTCTTATTATTTTCTTAGGATATTAAGACCATTGACCTGAGCTTGCTCCTCAAACTGAATAACACTGGTGTGATCTACAGCAATGTCAGCTGGAACCCAGAGACCCTTCAGGCCATCAAAGAATTTAAGAATGAAATCTACAACAACCTTCTTGAGATGGTCCGAAATGCCAGCAACACCTCTAAGGTGTACCTCGAGCAAGGACTCAACATGACAGTTGAACTTTTGAACCAGGCAGGTGATGTAGCTAACACCACTTTCAACCTTCTGAACTTCACCATCTACAACCCACGTGAAGCTTTCCAAGATTTCCGTGAGCTTGAACAAGTCCAAAAGCTGATGGAGAAGTGGAATGTAGCCATCCGTAAGGTGAATGACACCATTAGGGATGTTGTTGACCGCATGGATTTCACCACAGTCGACTCTATTATCAACAGCTTCCGGGCTTTGGAGGAGGTCCAGAGGTTCGAGAAGACAGTGAAGGACTTTGTCAGGAAGAATTCCAGGAGGATGTCAAAAATGATCGACGGAAGCATTAAGAAAGTCAAGGAGATAATCAAGGAGTACACTGTTAAAGTGGAAGAAGCCCGGGATGAGTTTCTCCGTATCACCAAGGATCCAGAACACCTCATCAATATATGGGCTATGAAGTGTCTTGATATGACCGTGTATGATGCTGCTGTAAAGAGCTATGACCTGACCCAAGACTACACAATTCTAGCTATCAACTACACTAAGAATTTCAGCCGCCAAGCTCTGAACTACACTCTCAACCTCACTGAGTGGGCCGTCAATAACACCAAGGGCTTTACGCAGTTGGCTGTGTACAAGATCAATAACTACACTATCCTGATGTACAACTACACATTGAATGTATCAAAGATGGCTCTAGAGTTTGGTCTCAGCTACGCTGATGAGGTTAGAGTGTTCTCTAATGCTGCTCTTGAATATGCTTTGTACTACAAAGAATTGGCTCTGAACAAGGCCGAGTTGGTTGTGAATGTGACCAGACCATACATTATCTGGGTTGATGAAATCAGCAGACCATACAGAGTCATGGCTATCGAGTATGCTACACAGCTCAGCAAAGATACTGGCAAGAAAATGGTTGTTATTCTTAAGAAGACCATTGAAGCCGGCAAAGTCTCCTTCAAGTATGCTTTGGTTGGTTACAAGACCGGTGTCCAGTACGTGTCCAATGCAACTGCTTACGTCATTGAGATCAGCAAGGACCCTGAGCATATCCTCAACAGGTACCTTGCACAATACCTTGAAGGCACCATCTTCCAGGCTGGCGAGAAAGTTTTCTACCGTGTCAAAGAATGGTACCAGGAAGCTGAGATGATCAACCGGAAGTACTACAACGAGATTGAAGAGCTCATCAACAATAATATCGAGAAACTAAAATCTTTCGTGGAGCTGAAGCTCAATCAATTTGATGTCCTTAGCAAGAATGAGAGCCACTTCATCAACATCTACCTGCGCAAGTACTTTGAGAAGAACCTCTTTGAGGTATGTAAACTAAACAACCAGGTCTTGTTTTCTTTGTTCTAAGGCAAGTTGTTTGCCTGAAGGCTCTGTGATTCGGAAAAAACAAGGCATTTGTATTTAAATCTTTCCCAACTTTGTGTAATGTTTGACAATTTCTGCAATGGGAAATCTTGAAGAGGGCAGGTAGAATAATCTATTCTAGGTAAATTCATATAACATTTTTCTAACAATTATATTGGATCAAAGATGTCAAGTTGGTTGTTGTTTTTATAAACTGTTTTTACAAAATCCAATTAATTTCCTCCTACTTTCTTTATTTTGCACAGATTGTTGATTTGGTTAAAAGCAAAGTCAATGATAGCCGTATTCTCCAAAATAAGTTCAGGAATTGGGTGAAAAAGGCCGCCAAGCAGCCCCTTGAAGTGACCAAGCAAGAAGTCAAGCAGTTCTTCAGTGTGAACTATGAGAAAGTCCAAATGCTAATTGAGGAGTTCCTTGCACGTGAGGATGTCATTGAGATCCTTGAGAAGATCAAGAAGCCTCTCCTCTGGGTCAACCAGACCCGTTTCCAGCCCTTGCAACAAACCATCGATGAGGTTAAGGTTATCCTAGAAGAAGCCCGTGTTATGGCCATCCAGCTATACAATGACTTCACTGAAGTCTACAGAGACTTCATTGCCAGAGAAGATGTCACCAAGGCCTTAGAAGTTGTCAAGAAAACGTTGCAGTGGGCCAACCAGACTCGCTTCCAGCCTCTAGAGGTGACCCGTGAGGAAATCATGATGGTCTTGAGGAAAAACTACGAAATCATTCTTGAGGAGATCCTGGCCTTCCCTGTAGAGTCCAATGTTAGAAAGGTTGTAGCATTTGTTACTGTCTTAGCCAACGACACAAAAGCACTTGCCATTAAGTACATCGATCTCATCAATGAAAAGTACATCATCTTGATGTCTGTTGCCGAAGAGAAATACTTGCTAGTCAAAGAATATGCTCTGGAGCAATGGCGTTACTTGAAGGAGGAGACAACGTATGTTGATCAGGCTAAGGAGCTTCTTGAACAGACCAGGGCTTACGTGACTGACCAGATCGAGTACACAAGAAACCTTGCAGAAGAAGTTAAGGTTGCTTCCGTGGAAATGGCTCAGGACTATATCACCTATATCAATGGTACCATGCCTGGTAAGGATTGAGTTCTTTTTTGAGTGTTGATCAGTTATATCAATTTGTTTGTATCTGTATGTGTTTACACTTTTGCTCATAAGTATAAAATCTATTGTGAATATTTTGATCTTTCCTTCAGGTTGGTTCATTCGTTATTATGAGCTCGATCAGATTCCATTCAAGGCATTCACCCGCTATGTTACCTTCCTCTACGACAGTCAAGACAGAGTTGTGTACGTTGTCCGTTTTGTCATCTCTGAAATCCCTGTAGTCTTCAATAATGGCCTGAACGCAATCGGACAGGTGGGAGAGCACAGCTATGCCATGAACACCAGCCACCCAATCTCCTGGGCCAGCTTCCGTGAGACCCCCACTTTGACCGAGGCCCAGTGGAACATGATTGAGGAGACCAAGGACCTGATCAAGCTCAACATCATTGAGCCTTCCGTCATTAAGATCAAGGAATGGATGAGACGTGCAAATGAAACTCAGCAGGAGATTCGTGACTACATTGAGGTTAGTTTGTTTTTAACATGGAGACCTTGTTACCATGAAAAAGAAATGTAGTGTAGAAATTGGCTTTTTTGTAATGATCAATATATTCTCGCACTAATTATTAAAATTCTTTCACTACATACACCCCCCAAAAAGAATTTTGGAACAGAGTTCGGCAGGAATTCAATCAATCTTTTTTAACAAGCATTAATGTTGTAAGTTTCCATTTTAATAAGTAAACCATGGAATATGATTAAAGTTTCTCACTGGCAAACCAAACTGTGTTTGATTCATAGGAGGTCTACAACAAACCTGTCGTGCAGCAGCGCATTTCAGAACTAAGAGAAAAGATCATGCAGCTGAAACAGAACATCACTGAAGAGTACAAGAAGCTCCCAACTCTTGAAGAGCTCAGAGACTTTGAGAAGCTCGCTGAGAAGTACCCAGTCATCTTGGAAATCAAGGACAACCTGATTGAACTCAAGGAGAACATCACCGAGAAGATCCCTACCATTGAAGAGCTGAAGGGCAACTGGACCATCTTTAGACAGAACATTGAGGACAAGTTGATTGTCCTGAAGGCTAATATTGAAGACAATCTGATTGTCCTGAAGGCCAACGTTGAAGGCAACTGGACAATCTGGAAAAGTTACATTGAAGGAAACTACACCCTGCTGAAGAACAACATCATTGAGAACTACCCTGTCTGGAAGGCCAAGGCAACTGAGTTCCTGAACAACCTTCCCCAAAAGGTGAGAACATTAATAGCGCAACAAAAATGTAACCATTTTACTATGTTTGTGAATCACAGCAATGACAGAAAGGAGATGATGCAAAAGAGTTTGACATGTCGCTCTAAAGATGGGAAATGTTTATTTCATTCGCAGGTGGAAGAGATTTATGAGCTTGTCAAGAGGGAGTACCCCAATGCAAAGACTCATGCCCAAAATCTCATCAACCAGATCAAGGAAAAGACACTTGAGGTCCGTGCTGAAATCGAGAGAGTTGTTCCCATCTGGGTTGAGAAAGCTAAGGAATTGGTGAAAAATTTGACCGACAAGGCCAAGGAGCAGTACCCTGTCTACGTCCAACAGCTGACAGACTTGATGGAGAACCTTCGTAATAGGATTGACAGCGAGTACCCACAACTGAGGATCAAGGTTGAGGAAGGAATTGAGAAGATCAAGGAGCTGATCGAGTACCTGAAGGAACTCCGTAGGCAGATCCCAGTCAGTAAGATCCTTGCCCTGCGCTACTACAGACCATTCAGCTCAGAAGGTGAGTAACAAAGCCAACAGGAATTCATACAAAAAACTTAACCTCAACAACTTTAACCAATAAAAATAAATCAAAAGTGTAAGCCAGGGGGCTTGCATAAATCATAAGTTATTTTGAGTGAAAAAAACCTCAATGTGATGAATACGTTGGCATGGGTATTGTTACTACAAATACAAATTATTGATAGAGGTAGTAAACAAGAAGACCATTAAAGTACAAACTTATCATGACAAGATTCCCAAAGAAATACTCTAATTCATGGATGTTTTTGTTTATTGTCACAGCTACTGCAATAATCTTCAACTCACTTCATGTCCTGACCTTCGACAACCATCTATACGAGCACCCCGGATACACCAATCCTGAATGCACATACTTGTTGGCTACTGACTACGTTGACAAGAACTTCACTTTGTTCAGCAACCAAGAGAATATTTTCCTGGCTCTGAAGGGTGTACACATGAGGATCAACCAGGATAACGTTGTCTACTTCAATGGTGATGTCGTCCCCCAGGACATCCCCTTCCAGACTGAAGACAAGACCGTGACCGTCAAGCACCAAGGTCCATGGGTCAACATTACTTCCACCTACGGTGTTGAGGTTTCTTGCAACTCCAAAAACTTCCTGTGCTCCGTCTCCCTCAGCTCATGGTATCACGGCAAGACACGTGGTCTCTTCGGAAACTTGGACCGTGAGGCAAGAACCGACCGCATCAAGCCCAATGGCGAGAATGCTACAGACATCATCGACTTTGTCAATGCCTATGAAGTAACCTACCGTCCAGAGTGCCAGATCAACCGCTTCAACCGTCCCAACGTTGAGGTTCCAGGATGCAGTGAGCGTAACCGTGTTGCATTTGAGGCTCAGTGCATGGAGTATTTCAACAGTCAAGAGTCTAGCCTGCAGCCAGCCTTTGAGACCTTCAGCCCAGTAGAGTGGCTCCAAGAGTGCAGGACCTTAGCTGACCAATGCAAGGATATCTGTATGCTTACTAAGGGTTACATTCATCTGGCTCGTACCAAGGACATTGCTGTTGTTGATCCATGTGGTAAGCACAATTTTTAACTTCATTTGAATTCCCATTTACAAAATATGTTTGAGAAACTTTGTCCCAAAATTAATATAGAGCATTGGTAAAAGCAAACTATTACTTTTCATTTTTGATATCTTGATGTAGTGGACTTTCCCTATACTTGCCAATCTGTTACATTTTGCCCAAGCATTTCATAATTATTTTTGCCATTTTTAAACTTGCAGAACAATGCGGAGATCGCCCAGTAGAATCCATGTGGATGGAACGTAAGGTTGTCAACAGCGCCGACATTGTCTTTGTCATCTCTGAGAACAAGATCTTCAGAAGTCCAGAAGTCCTTGCCAACCTCAACACTCTCATCAACAAATTGGACAACACTCTCCGCAAGGCCAGCTCTCCAATGGAAGACAACATGTACGGTCTGGCAGCCTTCAGCGGCGTTGGCATCCACGAGGATGATCACAGCCACACAGTCAACGGTTACCTAATGAACACAGCTGCAAACATGCCCAAGGGATTCAAAAGCCTCCAGTCCTACGGAAACTACACAAAAGATGCTTTTGATGCCATCAATTTGGCCGCTCAGTACAACTTCCGTCCAGGAGCAGCCAAGGCTATCATCCTCATTGTAGAGAACGAACGCCAGGTAAGAACAAAATCAGAGTTAATGATGCGCATGAACAATAGCCCATATGCACAAGCGCTATCTTAAAAATATACCACAATGCATCTTGGGAAACAGTACAGTTAAAACATAAATCAAGCTGCCAAGCTGCTGTACTTTACTTGTAACTATATGATGTTTGGTGGTTGTGTATGGCACTGCTTCAAAATGAGTCCGCCAGGAGTGCTGATGCTGTTGCATAGGGGCCCGTATGATACATAAAGACCTTTATTAGGTTGCCATTTTTGTTGTGTTTCCTGTATGAAATAGCACAATTGCTTACTATACTAGAATAGGATCAGACTACTGGCTCTCCCAGCCTAAGTTAACTTGGTACAACTAAAGCAAAAGATACAAATGTTATGAAACTAATGTTAAAAGTACTTCTTTTATCTGAGCACTTAATAACTGTTGTCCAATCGATGCCTTGACAGATCGAGGAATCCTACCTTACTCTCGCTGAAGTCCAACAAAAGTTGAACTCCCGTGGTATCATCCTGTACGTCGTCTCCAACTACGAGTCAATCTCTAAGAAGTCTGCCCCAGGAGCACCAGTCGGTATCCAGTATGACAAAACCATAATCACAGCCAGCAAGAAGATCAAGGAAGGAGTAGTCAATATCCCAAGTGGAAACTACGCCAAGCTGGCCGTTGCCACACATGGTACGTATCAGTCAGTTGTTGTTTTTAGCAATTGTCAATAGACCTTATGCATTGATGTCATCAAGCTGCCATGTTGGAGGTAAACCAAAGATGACATAATGGAATTGCTTAAGTTTTATGCGCGGTGTACAGGATTGGTCAGTAGACCTCCTTTTTACGTCCTACAGCGAATGACATCACATGCATAGGTCTATTGACTTCAGCGTAAAGGCTTCAGGTTGATCTAAATAAACGTATAAAGGCTTCATGCCTGAAGCCTTCCTCAGATTCAAATTTGTGGCTGAAAATTTACCTCTTACTCTGAAACTACTCCAAAGGGGATCGCATCTAACAATTTTTTATAATATCAACAGCTCTCCAGTGCTCTTTCCCTAGTCCGTTTTTATGGTCATTTACTTAAGGAGTAATAATCAAAAGTGTACCCTCCCTTTGAAACTGATTTCCGATTTTGTTGCCCTTGATAGAAAAGTCTCTTAAAGCCTACACCATGTGTACGTATAGGTCAGCCCTTGCACTCAATAAATTGTTCCCCTTTTTCCAACGCAGTTTCATGCCTTGTTTACTCAAATGGTGACTGCACTGTCACTCCAGCCGCAAAGAACTCTAGAAATAACTGGATCTCCAGGGGACACGTTTGTGTATAGTAACTTATCATGGTTTTTGTTTTTTTTGTACTTCCCGTACAGGATCCATCTTCAGATTGGATATGCTGCTCTCAGGTAACAATGATCTCCTCTCGATGTTGCCGAAGATCATCCGCAACGATGCCCTTCCCATCATGAACGGCTCCATTGAGAGACAGTGCCAGTGCGTTATCAACCAGTACGGCCTCGCAACTGTCCACTGTGAAAACTACTGGTAGACAAAAAAACACCTCTCTGTAAAATGTAATGTAAAATGAAGGTTTTTCAAGATCGAGTGGTCAATCTTCAATAAAAAAAAAACTTATGTTGAACACTTTAACTTTTAAAGGTTAATGTATTCCCAGCATGACTCTTTACAGAAACCTTCACTTTACAGTTCTATATTGGTTAATTTTGGTTGTGATTGCTGTGGCTTTCAAATTACTGTATTTTGTAAGTTTTTTAAAGTTTTTGATTTAGTGATTGAAGCGTTTACACGAAGCTTTTTATTTAAGTTTTGAAGTTATTAAAACTATTATTATTTGTTGGCAAGGTATCCAGTTCTAACAAGATAGTATTGTACACGGTGGAATTTCAGTAGTAGTTGTATGCACTTAAAAACTAAACAAAAAATTCGCTGAAGGTTTTTGGAAGTAAATTATTTTATTCCCACCTTATATTCTTTCACACAACACCATCGAGAGGTATTGAATATGTAGACCCTAAGCGTGGTATATTTCCTTACTTTTTAACAAATTTGTGACTCCAGATTTTTCTTGGTTCGGCTTCTTCTGCCTTAAATTTCTTCAACAGATGTTGTTGCACCTAAGCTGATATATTTGAAGCTAGCTACTAGAGTTGTAAAAAGTCTCAGTTATAATGCATTTCAATGCAGCATGGAAAGGCATTTACACACCATGGAAACGCCTTCGGAGTGGCATCTTGTTACTTGCATCTATATATTCATGTATTAGTAGTTTTAGAGACTCGTAGAACAGGATGTAGGCACCAATTTCAACAGAATTTGTGTAGACCATGATTTTCGTCATCTGTTACTGATTCTATTTGTGTGTTTGTGTACCTTGCCGGTAAACTTTTGAATATCAATGCAATTAGATATTAAACGGGATGGAGGGACTAAATGAGATGGGTTAATAAATGTTTTTGCAAGCATATCTTTCACTCTTCTTTAGTTTCAGTTTTTTTTTACTGTCATTCATGTTATTTAAGTTAATGGTTAATTAATATTAATAAAAGTCTATTCCTTTGCAAGCTAAAACAATATCTGGTGGAAATATGACTTTTTCAGAGAATTCTTGTATTTTGCTCAGATGTACTTGTGGATACCCCCTGACCTTAATGCCCCTTAAATAACTACCAAAGATGTTATTCTAATCTTTAAACTGCCAATTCCCTTTCAAAAGTGTTTGATGTTCAAAAGTGTTTGACTGTAGCGCCCTATAATTGGAGTTGTTAAAGGGTGGAAAAGCCTATTTTGTTGAAGAAAAGCAAAAAAAGAGCAAAACAGGGTTTATCAACATCAAGAAACAAATCAATCCAGTAATACAAATCAACATCGGTAATGTTTATGAACTTCAAAATCAATCAAATTTATAGCTAGCTATAATGTCAAATCGATATCAAACTTATATATAAAAATCTGTTATTGCCAAAAAAAAAAACACCTTGCATTTTAATGCACTCCAAATAGTAAAAGTACACTTATAAATGTAAATTCTCACACCCACCTACTATAATCTCTCTTTTGAAATATACAACGTATATCCCATACAATAAATATGTACGATCACATTTATGTACAACAAGACAACCTGGGTTCCTATACCAGTAAGTTTCATAGTTAAATAACTCGCCCAATGCTCCATGAAATCAAACAAGTGCAGTATAAAGGAAATCTTTGATCTACAAGCCCACTTTCCCAAATTATAGCTTATATCCCTGGTCAAGTAGTCCCTGCTCTAGCATTTCAAACCATATCGCTTGTAAGTTTTGACCCAAATTAGACAAAAACGCTGGTCTTACCCCTTGTGTTTTTTTTAAATTTTATTTTTGACAAAAATTTGATCGAAGTGCTGGACTTACCCCTTGGTTTTTTTTTATATTTTTCCTCAATTTGAAAAAAAACTGCTGGACTTAACCCTTGTGCTTTTTAAAATTTTATTTTTGACAAAAATTTGATCGAAGTGCTGGACTTACCCCTTGTGTTTTTTTTAAATTTTATTTTTGACAAAAGTTTGATCGAAGTGCTGGACTTACCCCTTGTGGTTTTTTTTCAATTTTTACTCAATTTGATAAAAATGCTGGACTTACCCCTTGTGTTTTTTTTTACATTTTTGACCAAAATTTGATCGAAATGCTGGACTTACCCCTTGTGGTTTTTTTTTAAATTTTTGACCAAAATTTGACCGAAGTGCTGGACTTACCCCTTGTGTTTTTTTTTTAATTTTTACTCAATTTGATAAAAATGCTGGACTTACCCCTTGTGTTTTTTTTTATTTTTACTCAAATTTGATAAAAATGGTGGACATAACCCTTGTTTTTTTCCTTCATTTTTTAACGCAAATTTGATAAAAATGCTGGACTTACCCCTTGTGTTTTTTTCAATTTTTAACCTAAATTTGATCGAAAATGCTGGACTTACCCCTTGTGTTTTTTTTTTCAATTTTTACTCAATTTGATAAAAATGCTGGACTTACCCCTTGTGGTTTTTTTTTCAATTTTTGACCAAAATTTGATCGAAGTGCTGGACTTACCCCTTGTGTTTTTTTTTTTAATTTTTGACCAAAATTTGACCGAAGTGCTGGACTTACAACCCTTGTGTTTTTTCCCCCCAATTTTTTTACTCAAACTTGATGAAAATGCTGGACTTACCCTTTGTGTTTTTTCAATTTCTTTTACTAAAAATTTGATGAAAATGCTGGATTTACCCCTTGTGTTTTTTTTCAATTTCTTTTACTAAAAATTTGATGAAAATGCCGGACTAACCCCTTGTGTTCTTTTTCAATTTTTTACTCAAATTTGATAACTTTTCGATTTTGAACCAAACTTGATAAAAATGCTGGACTAACCCCTCTTGTTATTTTTTAATTTTTTACCAAAACTTGATAAAAATACTTGACTTACTTTTTCCTTGTGTTTTCCAATTTTTTACTCAAATTTGATCAAAATGCTGGACTTGCCCCTTGTGTTTTTTAAATATTTTTTACAAAAATTTGATCAAAATGCTGGACTTACTTAATTTGATCAAAATGCTGGACTTACCCCTTGTGTTTGTGTTTTTAATTTTTTTTATTTTGAACCAAAATTGATAAAAATGCTGGACTTACCCCTCTTTTTTTCAAATTTTTACCAAAAGTAAATAAAATGCTTGACTTACCCATTGTGTTTTTAAAACAATTTTGATCAGAATTTGATCAAAATGCTGGACCTTGTGATTTTTTCAGTCATCAAATGAAGCAAGCACCTCATACTGAGGCCATTGATTCTCACTTACCCTCTGCAACTCTGTTATTGTTGACAAATATTTAAAATATAAAACCATTTCAGCAAAGTTAATTTTGTATTCTGAACAAAAGTTAACACAATTTCCCAAATTATAGCTTATATCCACGGGCAAAAAAAAGAAAAGAAAAAGAAAATGGCTTCAGTAGACCCTACCTTAAAATTTTCAACCATAAAATCGCATATTAATTTGTAACTTAAATTTGATAAAAATACTGAATTTATTATCCCTTGTGTTTTTCAATTTTAAACCAAAATTTGAGAAAAATGTGTCTGTTCATTTTTGTACAGCGATGTTTTGGTTCATTCCTGACTTTCGATAATACATATCAAAATGTGTTAAAATTTGACCTTTTGACTGACAAAAAATTCCTCCTTGGAATGTAAAGACCCATTAGTTGTTGAAATCCATTGTTGTCATGTTTCCAATATCGCTCTGAAAACATCAGTTATGAACCAAAACATCCCCGTACAAAAATGTAGAGATTCATTTTTCTCAGAATGACATCATCAGATATTTTGGATATTGACAAGTTTTGCACTGAAAGGGTATTGAATACAATGGCAATTCATACCATTTTAACGCGATGTTTGGAGACTTTGTGCCCACACACTTGAGGACTCTAATCTATTGGGAAAATGAGTACAGCACAAAATTGAACTGGTCATTTCTCTTCCTCTTCAAGTGTCTTGATTGTGGACACAAGCGCCCTGACCAGGGGTATACAATCCGACAACTTTGCCACTGAAACGTGAGTCTGGTGCATTGGACCTCTTGGGCCCCACATGGCTAGCTCCACAAGCTGTCGTTGCATCATAGATTGCTCTCATTGCACATTTCTACATCCTACAGAGCTACAAGACAGAAAAAAAGGGGCTCTGACCATGATTAGCTAAACATCAAACTTTCCGCGCTATAGACCGTATTGAATAACCCCTTTGTTGCTATGAAAGTCGCCATCTTGTAGGGCAAACCGTATGCCCCGGCGCGTCTAAACGCGTACATCAATGAAGCACGCAGCGTTCCCGGTTTCATTTCTACGGCACATGCACGCACACCATCACGCACACGCTAGACGCCATGTTGTAGGGCAGATATTTGAATGGTGACGTCATATTCAATACGGTCTATAATCAAAGCTTATTTTTCTTAAATACATCCCTTCACCATCCAGCACAACTTTAATACATTTTATATACCGCACACACAGATCCTTGTCATTTGATAGGTGGAACATGCGTCACATGTCGTTATTATTTTTTTTTCGTGCATTCCATGCATAATTTGATATAGGAGTCCTTTATGGATAAATATAGGACGCTTGGCAGCCTCATTCCCAAAATAATTCTGTGCTTGATTGTCCAAACGAGGTAAGGCCGTGACAAGGTTGGTGTCTACATGGAGTCGCCCACATAGTCTATGAGGTTTTTTTAAAGAATTTTCAGAGGAGTTGACGAGTTTCCAGGTCTGTTTTATGTGTTCAGAAAAAAAAAAAATAAATTAAAGAAATGACAAGGATTTATGTATGAGTTAAATATAGCAAATACGCAATTCATTTCATTCATGCATTTTGCAGAATATAATCACTTGATGAAATC
This sequence comes from Pisaster brevispinus, assembly GCA_023634235.1. Taxonomy (NCBI): domain Eukaryota; kingdom Metazoa; phylum Echinodermata; class Asteroidea; order Forcipulatida; family Asteriidae; genus Pisaster; species Pisaster brevispinus. The sequence continues at coordinate 4,323,212 of JAMKCF010000013.1, forward strand.
TGGCCTTTTCCCATTTCAATGGAATAGTCCAAACTTCACCTCGTTATTATATTCTGCGACAATGCACTCACATGCATTCAGTATACAATGTATATACTTGTATAATGAATCCCTTATCTAATACAGCCAATTTCCAAAGATTGATGCACACAAATAATTTAACAAACATTGTTAAAAATACTATTTGTCCTCCACCTTCAGGCCCTAGTATTTCTTAGAAAAATACACATTTTACAGCTTCACTTCTCTCTCTCAAAAAAGAAAAGAGGTATATTTCCCGACGGACTCACGTCACATCCCAAGTCACTCTCGCTGTTCTCATGTGAAGCTGGCGTCCTCTTCTAGTCTCATACATTGGATTCTTAAGACGTGAGGGATCTCCAAAGAAGATGGGCGGATCACCGGACGGTGTCATGAGAAGAGGCTCTATGAGAAAACAAGAAGAACATCATCAAAAAGAAATAAAGATGAACATATCACTAGGTATATTTTTGTGACAATTTCTGTTTTCATGAAATTTTGCTTCATAAATATCGTACTTGAAATATTTGCTGGAAGTGTTATAATTCTGAAAAGAGAAATGTTACGAGTAAGATCCAATGTTAAATGTTGTCTTGTAAACTGAAAACTGAACACTGGGTAAAGGGGGGCTGTTGTCATGATCACAGCAGGCCTGTAGCCGTACAGGGCCGCGTGCTGGGCATCTCATCACATCATTAATGATGGCTCCCATTTGTGATTTGACGGCCAGCAAGCTGTCTGTCTGTGTACAGCCAAAGGCCTGCTACGATCACGATAACAGTCACCCTTAAAACTTTTTACCCTTTTTTTGAAGGTTAGTTTCACAAGCTACGGTCGCAATGGACTTAAAATAGCCAAGTTACCATGTTGCAATGTTAACTTAAACAATTTGTAGTCCATGTTCTAGTATTGGTAAGTTACTAAGCCAGTTAATGTACTGCAGCAGACTACATAGTTTAGATGGAGCCCAGACAGAGTCGTAATTTTACAACTTCTTGAATTGGGGCAAAAGTCAAACATGAATGCTTTTCTGCCACTTAAAATTTTTTTTTACATCATTTGGTTGATTTTGATAAAATGCCCTTTCAAATCTTTAAGATCCTAAAGCAGGCCGAGAAAAAACGCAAAAATTGATTTAAAAAAAAGGAAGGAAATCTCATTAAATTTTACTGGAAATTTGTTATGACAATAAATGAAGCAAAAACATTAACAGGTAGTAACTTTCAGTTGATTGATTCATAAAATTTACTACTCAAAAGACAACGTAAAGGTGGGTCAAAAGACAACGTAAAGGTAGGGTCATATTTTGGTAAAGACCCCCCCCCCCCCCCAAAAAAAGGGAATTTTTTTTTTTAGAGCCTACTTGTTAAAAAGACGGTAATGGTAGTAAGCATCCTGCGAGGTTAATTTGTCTGAAGTTGATTAGAGTTCAATACAAGTATGTTGAAAAATTGTAATTTTCAAAGATCACTTTTAGGTAACTTTTGGAGTTTCAAATTTCTGTGGTGTCCGTTTGTGAATGCTGCGACCAGAGATGAGGCTGGTACCCTCTGACGCCTTACTAATTGTGAATGGATTCAACATTCTTTCTAAAAATACAGTGAATTTTTTCTCTTCTGTTTTCTTGACAAGTAGACATTGATTCAGCTGAAACTTTCACATGTGAGTTCTATTGTATCTTTATGATTTGGTCTTTAAGTCTGCATTATGTTGGCAAAAAACCAATCTTTGAACCTACCTTTAAAGACACATCTTTTCAAACTAAAACTTTATGTTAGCCATTAAATAATTTGAGTTAGTTTCATCATGAAAGTATATTCAATAAAGTGTTAACAAATTGACATGAAAAAAAAGCCACAGCAACCCAAAATGGATAAAATTAGTTCAAGAGGGGCTACAAGGTCAAACTCATTTCTCAATGGATTCAGTTCTTATAAAAGTGGGTGTGTAACCTCACGGTAAATGGTACGAAATTTCATTTGAATTAAAACTCTTTCAGAGCAAAATTTGAAACGTGAACTCATTAGATGTCAGAAACAAATGGGTTTGTTTGTTCCTTATAGAGGGCTTTTTGCACCAGTCAAATATCAAAAACTGAATGCCGTTTTGCTTGAATATAATCAAAACTCAGGAATGGAACAAGAGTTCCCTGTACAAAAATGTACAGCCCGTATTATTTTAAATATGATGGCATCGGATGCTTTTTATGTTGACAAAATTCTTACTGGAAGATCAAAAACAACTACATTTAACACCATTTTACCGTGAGGTTAGAGACTTGTAGTTTTCATTCTTTTCCATATCAGGATTCTATCTATTGGAAAATGAAGGCATCTCAAAACTGAATTTGACCTCGGAGCCCCCTCTTTTAAACATCTGGGCCCAATTTCATAGAGCTGCTAAGCACAACAATTTGCTTAGCATGAAATTTCTTCCTTGATAAAAACCGGATTACCAGCCAAATTTCCACGTGATTTTCAGGATAAGCAAACAACAGCTGAATACCAGTAACAAGCAATATGCAACACATGGACATTTGGTTGGTAACCCTGTTTTTATCAAGGAAGAAATTTCATGCTAAGCAAATTGCTGTGCTTAGCAGCTCTATGAAATTGGGCCCTGGAAGCATTACAATCACTCCAAAGCATGCATGCAGTTAGATTAACGGCAAGTTTGCAAATTCTTCAACATGGCAGCCTGTTCAAATCACAGCAAACCTCAGCACAGCACTCAATGCGTCATTACCATTAGCTGCTTTTTTAGGGCTTTAGCATTTAGTCCAGCCTCACTTTATTTGCATGCTGAGCGGTGATGGTGGCCTTTGGCGGCCACCGTAAGGTGGGGTCATTGACCTAGTATGGCTGGTGAAGTTATGCTGGTGAGCTCGGTCCAGGTAGTCTGGTGCCTGTTCCACGGGGGAGAAGTTATAAACCGAGGAGGCTGGGGATGGGGGAGGTTTGTGGGAAGCTATAAAAAGGGGGGTATATGGGAATGTTAGTTCCTGAGATGAATGACAGTCAAACTCATGATCAATCATGACAATCATGAATTATGCATAGCTTCATGAATTATGCAAACCTTGGGGTCATCATAAGGTCAATTAATTCCCCACCCTTGCTTATGGACATTTGTCTGATCTTACTCTGTTTTTGTAAATGAGGAACAATTCCTAGAGATCCTGGATTAGGGATAAAGACATGAAGCAAAACTAATCATGACTGCATTGGAAACAAGGGGCAGTGTCAAGGGAGCCACCAAGCACATACCAACACTCCAGTACTGTAATGCTTAGCATGTTTGTTTTTCATACCAGTCAAGTCATTATGCAGATGCATAGGGTAGCTGGTAGTCTGTTCAAAAATCCCTAAGCCTAAATTTTAACATCTGTGTAACTCTTCTTTTTTTTTCTTTCTTTTTTTTGGGGGGCTATTCAAATATCACGTAGATGAATATGGCAGTTAGAAGTGTGTTGTTTAAAAATTGCTAAGCACGTGCTTCTTGCCTCCCAGCTCAAAGACACTTGTGTCCCAATGGTCATTGAAGAACAGTGAGCATATTGGAGCTACAGCATTCAACATTTGAAATTACATCACCTTTTCATATTGTCTGATATTTTCATAAGTCTGAAAGTTAAGACAAAAGACCTGGAGCTTAAAGCAATGAAATGAAAATATTCTCTCCTTTGAACGGATGCAAAACACTAATCATTTGTTTTAGATAACATCCGGGTAGGTCTTTGTCATTTGACTGGAGGATAAAACTGTAAGATTAAACAAAATGTACAAGATTGTGTTTCTGGCATCCACTGAGAGTGCGTTTCTTGTTCACAAGGTGGATTGTGTTAACAAATGGTGTGATTTAGCCTTGCAAAGTAACGATGGGATGAAAATACACGTAGAATTTTAACAAAATGCTCGGTTTATGACGTAGGCTGTGTCATTATTTGATTTAATGAATGCAGCTTAACCTACAATCCTCCAATCAAATGACAAGGATCAACTTGGGTGTTGTATTAAATAGCTGTAATAGGTGTGTGGGGGCATATGTTGTGTTGTGGCGACATCAAACAGAATTTAGCAAAAGGTCATGATAAAAATATATATAAAAGTTCAGGTATTTCATTACATGTATGTTCAGTTAAACTGCATTTCCTTTACTCAAACTTGTCGATTAACCCACTTTTTAATCTCTCCATTCCTTGGTGCGCATTACAAAGACAATACAAAAAGTGTGAGGGGGGCATACATGTATAAGTTTTGTGGCCTAATCAGACAGAACTTGACAGAACAAAATCCAAATTGTAGTAACTCTGAAATGTCCTTTTACAATTAAACAAACAGCATTAAAAAAGGAGACTAGTCTTACACAGTCCACATTCCGTCCTCTCGCAGACCCTTCCCCTTCCCCATATAGACCCCTGTACTTATGACATCATGATTTGTTACACTGCTTCTAAGTGCTGTAACTGGGTGTCGCGTTTCCGACAGTTAAGCAGACACACAATGGTTTCCCATTCTTCGGCAAAGCAGTAAACAAACTGTGATGTCATCAGTACTAAGGTCTATTAGTCAATAATTCAATCGAAACAATTTGTATAACGCCGGTATCAATAACAAACATGTTCAAAGGCATTTATGACAAAGTAGCACATATATGGCTAACATAGAAAATGCCTTAGAAAACACGAGATTTTAGTCTCTTCTTCTTGAAAATGTTCACATTTGGAAAAGCTTTGTTGTGTATAGGGAGGTCGTTCCATAACATTGGTGCCGTATGAGTTAAGTTTCCATTTGGGAATTTGGAGAAGATGTTTGTCTGAACCCCTAGTCAAGTTCCATCTAAATTTTGGCAATAACGTTTCAACTCGATTTTCTGATATTCTTAAAAAACATTTAAAATTCATACAATTATACCTAAAATAAAAAAAATTAGAAAAAACAAAAACAAAACAGTACTGTACTGAAGATGTAAATGTCAGTTATTATATTTACCTGTATACATTCCAGAGTAATCCCTTGACATGCCCGCTGACTTGATATTTCTACGATTCCCAGGTTTTTGCAAACTCCTTCAAAGTGTGAGAACCAAAACAACAACAAACAGGAGTGATATTTGGTCCTCAAAAATAAAGTAGAAACATTTTATTGAGCAACAGACCATAGACTTGTATAGACTTTTAAGGCAACTTAACAAGAATTTTGAAGAAAAATAAATAAATCAGAAATCAGATTTAAAGTAGAAAGTATATCACGCATGAACAAAACAAACAGAACACCCTGTGTCAACAGTAACAGCCCAGTACAATTTTTACAAGTTAAGAAATGTTTCTTACAAATAAGACAATTTCCTAGGACGTTTAGATGTCACCTTAGTGCACTGCATGAATGATCATATTCAGACAAATACACCTCATGCTGGGTCATGGGTTCGAATCCCACTCGAGTAGCCTGTGGTTTTTGTGGGGGTTTTTTTCTTTCAGGACTCAGAAAGCACCATGTTTGGACATGGTTTGAATGTGTCAGGTATAACTGTTTTGCCAGAGCAGTCTGGTGGTCTCTGCTCAAATTCTGTCATACAGAATGTGGGTTAGAATCTAGACCTCCTTTTAGCAAGCTACTTGACGAAAAACGTCTTTGCACTTTGGATGAGGCATTATTGATGGGTCCAATAATCACTTGTTATCCACTTGACGTGTGGCTGAACATTCCGAGATTCCAGTACACCATGGCAGACTGTTGGCGGTGGCTTACGGCGGAGGTTTTGCGATTCATGGTGAACGCATACTTATTATTTTCTAACATGAGAAAAAAATTGTTGTCTTTCCTTTCTCAAGTCAGGATTTCATTTTGACAACAAAATTTTCATTAAAAACAAATTACTCCAGAAGCTCCAAATAGTGTTTTAAAATAATATCGAGGCATAGAACATTTTCAGAATACCCCCCCCCCCCTTAGGTGATGAGAAGGAGTAGGGGTACAACCCTGTGATTCTGTTAATTTTTTGTCATAGCCGCATCTTTGGATACATTAACAGCCAGGCATGCAACTCTTCAGCCGAAAAAAAAGAGGAAAATTACAACAGGCTTATATTCGTTTTTTTCGAGCAAACACCTATCGATCGCGTGGTTCACTTGCACTCTTACAACGTCTGGTTCCCGCCGCATCCCTTATATAAAAAGCAATAAAAAACACTACGGAGCCAGACTGTGTAAAAAATAGACTAGGTACACGTATGCTGTACGAGGAGAACTTGTGTCTGTGGGCAAGCGCTACATACGCAGTGTGGACCTGAGAACAAAAGAGGTCCACATAATGTAGGGATCTGAAGCACTATGTGGACTTACACACGTCCACACACACATATTTGCAGTGTTGAGGAATAGGATTTTCCTTAAGTGTACAGAACAAAGGAATGTCCACACAACGACTGCAAAACAAGACTGGGTGTCTGGACTGTGTAATGCTTGTGTATGTGTAAACTTCCGTGGAGCCAGACTTTAAGAATCCTGAATCTTTATTTCTTTTGAATAAGCAATGTTTCTCTCAGCAACGTGGATTTTTTTTTTTTTCATGCACCGTGATTTTTTTTACGCGGAGTTTTTTCATAACGACGGAATTCTATTTTATAAAACGCGGAAATCCGCAGATCCACGGAAGAGTTGCATGCCTGAACAGCTAGAGACGATTGCCCATTAAAATGCCCTAATTATCTTGACCTCCTCTCTTACCTTGTTCTGTTGGGTCCGACAGATTGCGGCCGTCGTCCGCTGATTCCTTCCATCCATCCAGGGGTATGATGTATCTTCATCCGATTGGTTAGTTTCTCAATATGATTCAGATTCATACCGCCAGCTAGCCAATCATTGGCCGTCTGGACCAAGACGGGACTTCCGGATGGCTCATGATAGCGCCCTCGTGCTGGTGTAGAAGACCGCGATGCTGATGAACGAAATACATGAGATGTTGGTTTATTCTAACAGTAACGCTTAATACTTAAAATGTAACAAAAACCTAAGAAAAAGTATGTAGATTCGCAGAGTCACAAGTGAGGGCTGGTTACAAACTAACAAATCTAATATTTGAACAAAGTATCGTATAACTGGTTCAATCTCTTGCACCTTTGCTTTTATATTTTAGTTTTCTCAACTCCCTATCATATTTGGTCCATTTGAAGAACTGAAGTACTACATGCGTCAAACTGTTTTCCTCTGTGTATGCTGCAACCAACCCACTCACTGTACAGGTGAATAATATCCAAGGTCATGGTGATTCGAACCACCTACATAACCAAGACATTGCTACATCAAAGCCTGGGGAGGAGGTCGGAAGGTCAGGATTCGAATGAATACTTAACTTTAAAAAAAACTTCAGCCAGGCTGCTTTATCCCTGGAGGATTAAATCTCATTAAAAGTTACGAATCAAACCCTGCCTTTAAGAGACACAATAGTTATCATACCTTAACTATTGAATCCAGTTTGCTTCAAAAATACTTTTCCTGTTACACATGCAGGATTATTTCTGTTGATAAGCATTTTTTTACCCCTACCCATGAAAAAAAATAATAAATTGTCCATGAAATTCCGTTTGGACACCCACATAAATGGGTTTTTGAAACAACATCAGACTGTTGGACATCTCAGCTTAATAATAATCCATTTTTTAAAACCATTTTCTCTTGTTGTTTCTTTCTGCTTTTCTGGGAGATTTTTCAAGATGTTCGGTGACCCTATGAGAGCAACTTTCCCACAGAATAAAGGCAAACATATGTACTAAACATTTCCCACAACTTCCCTGGCTGATGTCAGATATTGTCAAGATGTAACTCTGTCCTAAAGCTGAAGAGCAAACTTACATCCTCCAAGACTTCTTGAAGACTGTGGCCTCTTTGATGTTCTCTTCCATTCCTCAGTACGATCCATTTGATAATCAGAGAACATGTCACTCTCTGGTCTTAGATCAACCTCTATGGTACGAGATCGAGTGCTTGCGACTGAGATATTGCTGGCTGTGGACCTGTAGTGGACACAAATTTGGTTTAATATCTTAATAAAAAAAAATTGTTTGGGGTTGAACAAAGAACAATTTACTAGAGCAGGATTTAAACCAACGACCTCCGGTTTGATGTGCTGGTGCTCAACCAACTGAGCTATCTAGACCTAAGTTGGCAGTCTCCCAACATAGGGCTAGATAGCTCAGATGGTAGAGCCCTGGCACGTTAAAGGCCGAGTCACACTGCAGCGACAACGAAAACGATAACGATCACGACGCAAAGAGAACGCATTCTATTGGTTGAATTACTCCACGCAGAATACGCACACGCTCATTCAACCAATAGAACGCGTTCTCTTTGCGTCGTTATCGTTATCGTTCTCGTTATCGCTGCAGTGGGACCGGGCCTTAAACCAAAGGTCGTTGGTTCAAATCCACACTAGTCAATTTTTCTTTGTTCAATCCCAAATTATAAAAATAAATTAAACAGTCAGTTTCCATAGTGGTATATAGTTTAATAAATAAAAATTGGACAGCCGCTTGATGTGACTATCCAGGAAAGATTTTTTTCAAATTGAATTATTTGGTATATTTACTTGGAATGGTCTAGAGTATCAAACTCAAGTTTTTATGACTAGGACATTAGTGTGTGAGTTCAAATGCAGGTAGTGACACACGTGTCCATTAGCAAGACACTTAAACTATCTTCTTTTTGTTCTCCTCCTTTTTTGTGTGTGCAAGTTCGTTCCAAACAAGGCTAAAAAGCCACTCTTGGTAAGGGGCTACAAGAAGAGAACATTCAAAATGAAAGCAACCCAGGAAAGATGAAGGAATGTAGGAATTGATATTCCTCTTAAAACATTCTATATTGTCAGATGGAGAGAAGCATGCACCAGGCAAGGAATTCCAAAGAGACGCAGTACGGGGGAATATAGCTGTAGAAATGGCTCTTTGTTCTACATCCCAGCAAAGTGAGAGTGTGTGGGTGAGAACAAGCAGAAAGCCTGGTTTCCAACTAACCCCCAAGCTAGCAGAAACCAGGTGGGACACACTGGTGGCACATTTACCATGAAAATATCTGTAGAATAGACAGAGGCTGGCTACAGACCCATGATGGGAAAGAGGTTGTATTGTTGATCCTAACTCTTCCCCGACAAGATTAACAAAATGCTTCTGCATCCTATCTAATAAAGATAAAGGACAGGCAGAAGCTCCGGCCCAAATACGACAACAGTACTCAATTAGGGGACGTAAAGTTGTCTTAAACAGGTGAAAAGAAGAAAATGGCTACAAAGTGATGTAGTGGAGACACTTATACAGTAACGTCCATTCTTACTTTGCAGATGTTGCTCTTGATGGCCCGCTAGCTGTCTTTGGTCTTGCTGGAAGCTGTCTGCTGAAGGTGAACAATAATAAATCTCAATGCGTTTAAGGCTTTGAATATTAAAGCATTATTCTTTTTCTTTTTTTCTTAGTTTTTTGTGGGGGGGGGGGGTGTGTAGGGCTAGTAAGTTTAGCTGAATAAACTGACAATACAAATCAGCGGCATAAATATTTGTCCGAAACTTGTGGATCGACAAATCAGAATCAAGGATTCAACTTTGCTTCATTCTAATGTATTACCAATGTTTAATTTCTACGAGATTGTGCATATTATTGTAATGAATGACTGCAGTGTTTTTATTTTTAGTTACAGAAATAATAACAAATGCTGATGGGCATGTCTGCCCTCTCACCCTATCCAAAAAGTGAAAGGTACACCCCTGTGAAAACAATTAATTTTCAATGAATTTTACAAAATGCAGAAGTTTGCAGTGGCAGTCTCCAACCTCTTGTCTGGCTGCTCATGCCTTATTTCCTCCGATGAAGAGTGCAGACTATTCCTCCTGGTACTGGTTGGAGTTTGAGTGTTAGCATCGGTGATCTCATCCAGTAATTGGTCATCTGCTGCCCTCTCAGTCAAGCCCCTGCAACAGATAGTAAACAGATTTTGAACTGACATGTTGAAATGGGACAGTGGCTTGGCCAGCGCAGCTCAGGAGCTGCGTTTCTGCATGCCAGACCGGGACATCTTGACCATAACTACTATGCTGCATGGCCTTAACTTGATTGATTGGGTGGTTCAAAAGCAATTAAAATGTGCGGATTATCACATTTGACATTGTATGGCAATCTCTAAAAAAAAAATTTTAAATTGCAGTGTTGTCATTAAGTTTGTGTTACCTCTTAGTGTCCAAGTCAAAACAGTCAAGTTCAAGTTCAACCACAAATAGTGTGTAACTGCACACAAGTCTGACATACAAATGCAAATGATCAACGCTGCAATGTTGGTTATAGCATTATTTAAAACTACCCCCCCCCCCCTCTCCCCTCGATCCACTCAGGGAAAGTAGTAGTCCCAGCCGATTTCCTATCTTCCGCCAAGGTAGTAGTTAATAAGCAGGACAGTTCTTTTCTGGTCTAAGTAGTCTCCCGAAGTAGTCTCCCGAATTCTAAAATCTACTCCGCGGCAGTAGAATAAAAAGCAAGACCTAGTTCCGAAAGAACAAATCTACACAGCAAAGAGATATGGTGTTACCGCAAACCGAATATACATTAACCCCAACTCGCTCGAGAAATTTACTAGGATCAATCCTCACTCTAAACAAAGTCCAACACTATTAGGGTAACTCAACCTCTAAACTGTCGGACTCTGATTTGGACTCTGATTTGGACTCTGGTGGTAAACCTGATCCCATGTAAAGCATTATCAGTTTACTGATGCAGTCCTCAGTCCAACACCGTGCAGTAACTCAACACCAAAACTGTTGGACTCTTTTACAAGTTAGCTTTAGCAATGAGAGGATCTGAGCACTTACCTCAAGGAGCGTGCCGATGCTGGCCTCTCTTCTCTTGTTTCTTTCTCCTCTTGATATTCACCGCTCTCCTCGGATCTCCTTTCCTCAGCACCTTCTTCCAATCTCCCTTCATCACCTCCATCTCTCGGGCTCATGAAGTCGTTGTTTAATCTCACTACTTCCATCGCGCACTTGACGCAGTCGTAAAGCACGCCCTCTGGAGGATCTGCACTCATGGTGGGTTTCGCTGTCTCATTCTTCTCTTCCTGCCGTGGTGAACGATTCGTAGTTGGAGGGGACGCCGACTCGTTACTATCAAGATTGTGGATTTGGGGAGAGATTCTGAGGCTCTCTCTTAGGAGGACTGAGACAGAACGTGGCAAATCATCTATCTGCGATCAAAAAATAAAATAATTCAATGGTTAGTTTAGGACAAAACTTCTAATAAAATGCAAACAGGGTGATGTCATTGTGGTCAAGTGGTTAGACTGCAGGACTGGCAATCACAAGGTTGTGCAGAGGCTCAAATTTGGGAGAAAATCCACAAGACTGCAGAGCTTGTAGCTCAAAACTTTTACTGGACCAGAAAATTTGTTACAAGACCGGAATCAAAATGAGAAGAACACTATCTACACCATTCGAGGTGTTTTTGTATCAAAAGAAGATTTATCTTGTTTTTCTTATGGAAAATACTTCACTACTCAACGGAATTAAAAAATATTTCTATTTATCAGTTTAAATTTTAAAATGCGGTGAAGTGTTATCATTAAAAGACCCAAGACCGCCGGACTTAAGTTTACTGGACCGACGCTAAAATCCCTGGCCTCGGGCCTGCAGTCCAGTGTTAATTTCGAGCCCTGTTGCGGGCTCGAATCCTACCAAGCTAACTGCTGATTTGATAATGACTAGAATATTAGTATTGTCGTCTATTTACTGAATCACAATTTGTGCAATTCATAATCATAGATGTTGAACCATTGTTTGTGTGGGAGTAATCGGCTTTTGCCAGCTTGGTGTTTACCTAGTTCCCTTGACAGGAAGATCGTCTAAACAAACAAACAAACAAACAAACAACAGGTTGGTTCAGTGTAGATGGGACAAACTGGGCTGTTTCTTACGGCCATCGGTAAGGTTTCAACAATGACCAATGAGTAGGGCTGGATATCAGAGTGTCTTTAGTGAAAACATTTTGAGTATCAATTTCTTCCTAAAGGGGCTGTGTCATCCTGATCAAAGCAGGCCCGTGGCTGTTAATGGAATCATGAATTATCACCCAGTTACTGCACCCGCGCCCTCTTACTCCATATCTATGGAGAGCGCGTGCATGTGCTGTAACAGGGTGAGAGTTCGTAATTCCATGTACAGCCACAGGCCTGCCTTGATCGTGATGACACAGCTCCTTGAATGATAACCCTGGGGTTTAAAGCGGCCAACATAAAAAGTAGTTTCTTTCCTGCCTTTCACCTCTGTGGATCCCAGTTTGATTCTCGAAACCGAAGCCGTGTATGGGACTAGGTTTTCAGTCCCTACCTGACTTTGGGTTTCCCTCCCATGTCTTCATTGTCTTCCTTACAAAAGTTGGTGTGATGTTTCCATTTAGGATGCTTTGAGACTTTATAATTAAGATTCAGATTCTGATGGAAACTCAAAACTCTTTATCCTCGAAACCGAAAAAGCCTTTACCTCTCCTGCTGGGGATGGGGGTAAATGTGGGTCCTCCCTCGGGGTGTAAGGCGGTGTGTTACCCGTTGTTGGGCTGGTGGGAGGATTGGACGGGAGCTTCTCATCAATATTCTGTATTGTTATCCTGTAAGGTAAATAACAAACTGTAATTGAACTTTTAACCTGTAACATGTTCACGTTCCACTTCAAAAAGCAACACAATCCACACTTCTTTTTTTTAATTAAACAAACTTCCATGCAACAGTCAATAATCCCCCCCCCCCAATTAGCTAGACGGGGCCAACTTATTCCATTCAACAAGAGCAGAAAGACATTTGTTTGCATTGACTTGGAATTCAAAAGTTATATCTCAAAAAATTGTTACGCGTTAAGGAAATCTGAAGAAAAAACTTTTGTTGAAGAAAAACATCTCCCTTGATTTGAAATTTGAGTACCTACCTATCACCCGTGGTTCCCACCGGTTTCCAGTACTGGTATTGTCCATCCCATTTCACTTGATTCATGTCAATATAACAGTAGTTCTTATCTACATCACTGGTACTCTTCACAACTGAGCCATTGGGAGCTAAAGAAGTGTGGATAATAAGAAGGGCGCTATTATTAGTAAAACTTGCAGGTACAACTATTCAATTCTATTTTGGACTGAGTTTTTTTTAGTACAGTTAGAATAAATTAGTTTTTTTAAACTTTGTTGTTTTAGCTTCCTAAGGGATTTCAGTCAATCAATCAACTGATCAATCGACTGATCACCCGACCAACTGACTGACCGAGCAAGCAACTGACCGACCGACGAACTGACCGATTGACTGACCAACCGACCGATTGACTGACCGACCAACTGACCGACTGATTGACCCGCCAACCAATCAACCAACCAATCATCCAATCAACCAACCAACCAATCAACCAATCAACCAATCAACCAACCAACCAATCAATCAATCAATCAATCAGTCAACTTATTAGGTCGTGGCTAGAGGAGTTCCTCAATCAACATGGGCTCCAAAGGCAGAGACTTCAAAATTCACAATTCCAAGTGATAGCAAACATTCACTGACAGTTATAACTTTAAGACCGCATCCAAATTGGTGGCTACAGCTATGGCTAAGACTGTTGCCAATGAGTGTCGCTAAGGACCTCCCATATGTGGCAATCTAGCCATAGCTGTAGCCAAAGCCATCAATTCGGACATGGCCTGATTTCATTTGCTGGAACTATTATTAGTAAAAAAAAAAGCATCATACAATTAGTGTGCTGCCGATTGAACTTTTAGCTAAAATTCAATATAATGCATACGTGTGCAGGTTAGGAAGAAAAGCACTGTTACAACAAGGATTCATTCAGCAAAAAGCAGAAATTACAGCCAAGGGTTAAGTAAGCCCATTTAAGCACTCAGGTTGCATCACACAGAGCTCCAGTCAAGTTGCTTCAGTATTCAGCACTGCCTCTCTACGACAACATTTTTACTTGCCACTATAACAGCAATTAAAAAACAAAAACACCTACAGAAGAACACTACCTTTGCAGTACAAGATGCTTTAATGAATGACCAATTTCTTAGCTGGTCAGCCGGAAAATGTTTGCTTTGCAAATTGTTCTGCTAAACAGAAATTAGCAGGAAACCACTCACAATCACAGGCCTGGAATTTCATCTTTGAGAGGGCAAGGCCATTTTCATTTTGCAAAGGGCTCTTCCATTGGAAAATCTTAAAAACTATGGGAAACTTTTGAAGGGGCACCAAGGCCAAGACCAGGGGCAACAGAGGGCAATGGCATTCGTGGCCTCCTTGTAATTCCAGGCTTGCAAACAAAGTACACTTTATGGTATACGGGCTGGTAACCTGTGTCTGCTAAGCAAGATTTTTCTGTGCTAAGCCTTTTTTTGTGCTCAACAGATTTATGAAAGTGGACACAGGCATGATATTCACCTCTTGAAAAAGATTGTAACTTTAGAAGTCCAAAAACTTTGTAGAGTATTGACCCTGTGCATGGCCCGCATCGTACTTACAAACACCTCTAGGCCTCCTGACTATCATTTTGGGAGACAAAATGTACACAAAGGAATTGACTCCCAAAATGATGGAAACGGCGGACACGTATTGTGCAGAGGTGCATTTCGCAAGGGATCAATAGATAGTTCCCAATAGACGCCATCTTTACGGGCAATTTGCATTTTGACTTGCAGGCGCGTCAAGCGCTCAAATTAGTAACGCAGCCGCGCTGTTAACTAACCAATTGTGAAACAAATTTTTTGAAATGTGCGCGTGCTGCACGCCGTTCTCACGCAAAACGCATGACTGTGCGTTCCAAATTGCCCGTAAAGATGGCCGATTTACGTCATATTGCAACCTATCTATAGGGCCATCAGCTCTTCCCGTGACATAATATGCTGATTACTGTACATTCAGCAGACATTATACAATATTGATGAGCTAACGTTATACAAAAGCAAACAAAACAACAACAACAGATTTCAAACAAGCTCCTTATGCCTAAAAATGGGAGGAAATTATATAGTGGCACAGATATCATGCCTGTTGAGAATTGGCAAGGCATAAACACCACAACAGTGAAAGGAAATTAGTGCTGTTTTACAGAGCAATCATGGCAGCCGTTTCTACAAAACATTATCTTCTCTTTGTTCATCTGCACTGCAAACAGAGAAACAGTCATCCAATGTACCTTGTGCCTTGAGATTAAGGATCAGGTCTGGCGAGCGTTAATAGCCAGTAAAATAAAGGAAATAAACAAAAACAATGTCATTGATTAGAGCAACATTTAACAAAACTATAAACTGAAAATTAGGCAACAAGAGTTTGTTGTGTCGGCACAAACAAAGTTGTAACTAAACTTGGTGGAAAAAGTTTGATCTTAAAGAGTTCATGCAAGACTTCATGCAAAAATGTATCTGAAGATCCCCGGTAAAATTTTTGGCTGATTTAACTCCAAAATGTAGATTTCACTTTTGAATATATATTTTTTTTAAAGACTAAGAGAAAGCCATATGCTTTCATTTAAGATATCGTATGGGGGGAAAAAATGGTGGCAGTTAAGTAAAAAAAGAATTATTGTTGGGATCCTGACATTATCTCGCGTCCATCAGAAAAAAAAACCTTTTTGGCAAAAACCGAGCCATGCAATTTTAAATTCAGGGAAATTTCAGAAAGATACAACATTGTCACAGTTTAACATTTGTGTGTGGGCCTTGCAATTTTACATTCAGGGATACTTCAGAAAGATACAACATTGTCACAGTTTCAAATATGTGTGTGGTGTGAAACACTTTAATTTGTGAAATATCAATTTTTGTAACGACACAAGAATTTCCTGTTACAAAGAAAGAGACAACAAATTGCCTGTCAGTCTGGGTGCAGAACTCTTACAGTGCGCTATATATAGTGCAATTTGCAACGCAGCATCTAAACTTGTTTTCAAGTCTGAGATCGTGGTTACTTTGTCTGCATCAGCCGCGCAAAAAACACCACTTGCCTCTTTCGGCTATTACACTTTAAACTCCCAATCCCATCCTGAGAGTAGGTTACAAATTTCACAACCCACATAAAGAGGGCGCTGTTCCAAGCAATACTATCAGGCAGACAAAAAAAACTATGATCACAGACATGGAAGCAAGTCTACTCAACACAATGCTTAAACCGACATGGCTAAATCAAAGTTTTCGAGAGCACTTTATCCTTTCGTTCAATTCGGTTACCAATCCTGACAAACCTTACTCTAGTCCATAATGCATGATGGCTTGAGAAACAGAGACAAACATAACAGCACATGGTTTGTTAATAATCTAAACACGTAATCCACAAGCAAATTTTATTGTGAACCTATTTGTTACAAAAACATAAAAGCTGCACTTGACACTTTTTAAAATAAATTTTCCAATATTGTTTTCTGCTCAGATGCTTGGGAGAAAGACTCAATCTCTTCTCACTGTGAACCAGAGCACGGTTCTTGTTCTTTAGTTAGACTGTACTTGATAGAAGGATATGAGAAAACATTGTACAACCGATATTCTTAATCTTTTTGTGATGATCTCTCTTGGAATTCAACTCAAAGATTGAACTGACGAGTTTTATAGACCGTCATTACTTCCCATCCCAGCACTCTACCAACTGGGCTATCTAGCCCTAATGTTGGCGACGGTCTCCCTGTTTGTCAATATCTTTGTTCGGGGGTGCCAGTCAGAAGCCATTCAACCTGTAACCGCTGTATAGCCAGGGATCACAATCCAAGCTTACGATACAACCTGGGAAGCGGCAGTACAGAGATCACCTTACGGGGATACAACTTTTGTTTCAAATTTCAAATATAAACCACAAGGGAAACTGACAGGGTAAATTTTAATCAATTTTGGGTGAACAAAGAACAATTGACTTGAGGGGAATTTGAACAAAAGTAAAGAATGGTAAACGAACGTACTCTACCATGAATCTAATGAGGGAACCAACATACAGATCCGTCTTCACTGCCATACCTGGTATACAATCCAGCTGCACAAGAGCGATGTCACACTCCGGCAGCGCGATGATAAACCCAAGATTCTGGGGCGCCAACAGCATCTTATCTCCGAGTCTTGGCTGTCGTTGTTGTCGTTGTCCGAACTTGCTCAGACTTTGAGCTGTAGATGGACGTGTTCGAGATGTTAGAGGGCGCTCTGGGCTTGGTCGACCGATGGCTAGATACTTACTGGCATGGACGGGGGAGGACTGGGGTCTTCTAGGCAGGGCTTTTGGTGTCTAAGAGGACGAACACAAAATATTAACTCTGACTATTACAAAATCATACATAATCCATGCACATCTTTTGATTGAACCAATCTTATCAAAGTTCAAACATTTGGGTGGTGGGTTACCATAGCCTGAATTATTTGGCTAAGAATTTGGGACAGCTTCTGACCAAGGGAGTCAGTGAATCTTCAGCTTATGAAGTATACAATCAGAACTATTAACCAGGATGATAATTTCATAAGCAGCAAGATTTCTAAAATTTGAACTGTTGCCATTCTTTGCAAATGAGCCATTGCAAGTCATCTTTCAGAAACTGTTAGACACCTTCATAGATGACCATATCTTTGACCGCATGAGGGCATTCACAAAGGCTAACTTTCTTACAGTTTCACCTTAGTTTGACTGTTTTCTTGTATCAATGACCAAATACATAATAATACAAATAATTACAATGGAAAAAACCAGTTCATTTTACTTGTTTCACACCATAAAAATTTGGTCCACACCAGCCCCCATGCGGCCAAAAATACTGCAAATTATAAAATGACCGGACATTTATCTTCAAATAGGGTTTTTATTAAGAAATCGAACTGCATGTTACTTGCCAAATACTTACAGATAAGACATAGTTGGATGAACTCTTGACTGGTATTCCTTTATTTAAAACAATCTTGGTGTTCTTATTGAGACCACTGATGATGAACTCTGCGACTTCCTCGATGATGCGTCTCAGGTCACCCTGTACAGGGTCAAAGGTCACATGAGCACATTTAAAACAATAATTGCTTACAAGGGTTTGATTTCATAAAGTCAATGTCCTGACGTTTCGACCCTGGCTGAGTCTTTCTCAAAGGCAAAATGAAAACACAACACACTATAAACAAGTATATAGAAGGTGTTACAGTCCACTAGACTGCTTCTGTCACACCCCCATAACTGTTTATGTTTGTGTGTTTTTTTTAGCCTTCAAAAAAGACTTTGCTAGGGTCAAAACGTCAGGCCATTTGCTATTTATACATGTTATATTTGGTTCTTTTGGTTAGTTGCAACAGCTAATTCTATTTTCTAATTTCATAAAGTCGTCAAAGCGTACACGTTTTCCGAGCACCAAGTATGTGAAATTTCAAATCCTACCCATACTAGAATTGTTCCTATGTTATGATCAAGATACATATTGACCTTTTGCACTGACCTCACACGCGACTACTGTCTGTCCACGGTCTACCATTTTGGGGGTCAAATTTCATGTAAAAATATGGTGAGTATGTAAAAGTGCACAGCGCTGAAAATGCAAATTACACTCTACAACACACTGGGAAACCGACCCCCGAAATGGATCGGTCTATTCTGAGTCATCTTTTTCCTTTGTTTCTTCTTTCTCTTCAAAATGTTTGTTTTCAAGCCCTACCCCTTGTCTTGTTATTCGCTGGATAAGGTCAGCAACTTTGTCCACAACGGTAACATCCGCCGTAGCCAATGAAACCAGACGCATAACCCCTGACTCCTTGGTGACATAGTCAAAGAAGACTGGTACGATGCAGAAGAGCTGAACAACCTCCGCTGCTAAGAGTGACCTGAATTCCCTGGACCTGGGAATATACCGAAGATAAATAAAGGTAAAAGCAGTCCCGTGGTGGTTTCAAGTTTGTATTTTCTACAATAAAAAAAGTACTTTTATTTGAGATATAAGAGAATAGGAATCTAAAATCTAGGAAAATTTTTATAGTTTCCCTCCACCTGAAAAACTTTTTCCTTAAAAAAACAAAAAAAAAAACCAAACAAACAAAAACATTCAAGTTGGTCTGTACCACAGCATGGGAACAAATTGGGGAAATTCTTGCCCTCTGTGCAAAGACTTCAAAATTCTACTACACTTGTCATTAAATAGTAGCATTCACACAAGTGCCATGACTAGGACCCGAATCCCCCCACTCTGACAGCACTAAAACTTCAGTCCAGTGCACCTAGACTTACCTTGCCGGGGCAAGTGTACTTACATGAAAAGAAAGAAAGCAATAGCTTTGAGCTATGAGCCTTGTGGTCTACAGGCAGAGCTGCCAACATTTGCTTCTTGCAATCAGGAAGATTTTTTACTTTGTTCATCAGAACATAGACAGTGGAAAGATTGGTTTATTTTCAGGCAACTTTCTGCAGAATCAGAGAGAGTTGGCAGTTCTGTACGGGGTATTCTCTTGGAGGAGCCTCGGTGTTTGTACTTACTCTTCATTTACCCTTGGGGACGACTGAGGGGAAAGTGCATCGATGTCTGCATGCATCCTCCTGTATAGATCAGTCACAGTGTGATAGAGGCACAGGTACAACCGGTCGTACAGACCCCCATCCTGACAGACGAGAAGGTTAACAAAAACATTATAATGAGAAAACAGAATAAGCTGTTGCAAATTGCTCACCAACCAAAGAATAAATAATGGCATGAAGTTTCAACCTTTTTTAGCAGAGTCTCTCTCAAAAATGTTAAAGATAAGAGATGCCGAGTAGAATTTACATGGTGGATAAATAATTGTTAAAATTTAAGGTTTGTTTTGACAGGTAAATAATCTCTCTTACGAATTGTGTTGGCTCTCAAAAGAATTAGTGGTCTGGTAACAAGAAAACATTTCAATCAGAATGCTTCAATTGTCAGAAGATAATGTCAACAGTCAATTTCATACTAGATACAAAACTAATAGAAATTGTAGACTTCAGACAGTTTTTGACAAGACAACACTCTTTTCAACTTTCTCTGCTTTGCTGTTATCTAAAGATGATAGGCCTACCGACACAGAACGATCAAAATACCTTTTTGTCATCTCTGTCCACTTTGACAGCACTGAGGAGGAGAGAAGCGATCTGACATCTATGATCCCTTGGCATCAAGAATAACTCAATGGTATCCACACCCCTTCAAGAAATGAGTAAAACTTTAAATGTTATCCTCTTCTCGAGGTCACACCAAGATTATCCTCTTCCTCAGGTCCTACTGAGATAATCCCCTTCCTCAGGTCACACTGAGATGATCCTCCTTTTAGGGTCAAATTGAGATTATCCTCTTCCCTAGGTCACCAAAAAAAAAAATTAAATCCCCCGTTCAAGGTCACAAAGAAGTTGTCCTCTTCCCTAGGTCACACAGAGTTTACCCCCCCCCTCCCCCAGACACAGAGAGAGATATTCCCTAGGTCACACAGAGATTATCCTTTACCCAGGGTAGCACAAGAGATTTTCCCCTCCCCAGAGTCACATGAAGATTATCCCCTTTCCCTAGTTCACACAGAAGTAACCTCCTTTTAAAGTCAGACAGAGTTTACCCTCTTCCCCAACGTCACGCAGATATCTTCCCACACAGAGACCACAAGAGATCTCCTTCTTAAGATCAAACATAGATTCCCCTTTCCCAAGTTCACACAGGAATAATTTCCTTTTAAGGCCACACAGAGACTATCCTCTTTCTAGGGTCACACAGAGATTACCCTCTTCCTAGGGTCACACAGAAAATATCCTCTTCCTAGGGTCACACAGAGATTATCCTCTTCCTAGGGTCACACAGAGATTATCCTCTTCCTAGGGTCACACAGAGATTATCCTCTTCCTAGGGTCACACAGAGATTATCCTCTTCCTAGGGTCACACAGATATTATCCTCTTCCTAGGGTCACCCAGAGATTATCCTCTTCCTAGGGTCACACAGAGATTATCCTCTTCCTAGGGTCACACAGAGATTATCCTCTTCCTAGGGTCACACAGAGATTATCCTCTTCCTAGACCCCGTTTACACTTGATCCAGAAAGGTGGATCAGACCCGGTTCAAGATCCGGCAATTTCAATCCACCTTTCGAGGAGGGTTGAATCCGGCAATTGGTGGATCAGATCCGGCAAAGTGGATTCCAAATACAAGTGTAAACGCAAAGGTGGATCAGACACCGCAATTCGATGTGGTCATTTCCGGTTTTGCTACAAATGGCATGCTTTTTGATTGTGCTTTGGTGGGACATCCGTCGCTGTTTATATTTGTGTGTGTGTGTGCTGTGTGCACATGGACTGTGCGTGTGTGAAACGTTTTGTTGGCGTCAATATACATGTACATACATCGTTATGTTCGGAGCTTGCCTTATTGCTGTATTTTGTTAATTCCCATCTACAAAATATTTCTACCTGCTTGGTCGCTGTTATCTGTATCATTTACTGTACCGGTACTGTATTTTCTGCATTCTACCTTCGCATTGATAATATTTCTAGAAGTGGCGTGCTGTAATCGTGACCTTTGATCTTTGCCACGTAACCCTTGAGCTCTTTGCGAGGAGCGGTGACGTGGTGACCAATATACATTCGGTTCAAAATCGGGATCGGAGCTGGATCAAGCGCTGGTGTAAACGCGACACAGGATCTTGATCTGCGGTCGTTAAAAAAATGCCGGATCTCAATCCACCTTTTTGGATCTAGTGTAAACGCGGTGCTAGGGTCACACAGAGATTATCCTCTTCCTAGGGTCACACAGAGATTATCCTCTTCCTAGGGTCACTCAGAGATTTTCCTCTTCCTAGGGTCACACAGAGATTATCCTCTTCCTAGGGTCACACAGAGATTATCCTCTTTCTAGGGTCACACAGAGATTATCCTCTTCCTAGGGTCACACAGAGATTATCCTCTTCCTAAGGTCACACAGAGATTATTCTCTTCCTAGGGTCACACAGAGACTTTCCTCTTCCTAGGGTCACACAGAGATTATCCTCTTCCTAGGGTCACTCAGAGATTATCCTCTTTCTAGGGTCACACAGAGATTATCCTCTTCCTAGGGTCACACAGAGATTATCCTTTTCTAAGGTCACACAGAGATTATTCTCTTCCTAAGGTCACACAGAGATTATCCCCTTTCCCGTTACCAAAGAGAGATAGACCTACCCTATTTCCATCAGCTTGGCAGCACTGAGGGTTTCCTGGACCAGGTTAGTGGGTAGAGAGAATTCCAGCGACGCTATTAGTAGTAGCAGAAGTACATTGCACCTGTCTCTTTCTAGGGGTCTAGCCTCTAGCAGGCACTCCAAGAAGTTAGACCCATAAAGCTTTATTCTCTGGTTTCTGGAGCTTCATGGAGGAAAACAACTAAATATTGGAATCCTTTTACAGAAATAGTATCGGTTATTTTGAATTACCTTTCCCCAAAATTGTGATTTAAATGCACACATTTCTTCTCAGTGTGTGCCACAAAAGAGTAGGTTATTGGGTGTGATTTAACCAAGCGACTCAATGTTAACATTTTCTAAAGTCAGGGTTTTACTCCATGGTGCTTTGGCTCAGTCTAGCGTTACAGAGCTGCCAACATGTGCAGCTTGCAGTCAGGGAGATTTTGGACAACAATCAGGGAGCAGGGAAGATGTTTTCACAACCTTGGAGACTCTCATATTATTTGTTCATCAGAACTTGGTAAGATTAGTTTATTTTCAGGGAACTTTCTGCAGAATCAGGGAGAGTTGGCAGTTGTTCCCATTTGCGAGGGAATCTGAACAATGAATTCCTCAGTATTTGACACTCACCTCTTCCTATGCCGCACTTCCAGGAGTAGATCAAGTTGCAAGCAGTATGATAAATACCGCAGTCTCCTGTTATCTGTCTCAACATTGAGGGCACCATTTGTTGGAAACCGCATCATGAAATGCGTGGTCTGTGAAGGCACCAGGAATGTAGCAAAATAGTTACAAGCAGGGTATTTACCAGACTGGTCCCCTGTCTTTATCCCCAAGAATGAAGACTAGGCGCTGGTCTTACAAACACAACAGTTTCATTGGGTAGACATTATGCATGCAGTGACGCATAACTTTCAGATTGATTGTATTACTTGAGTTTGCAGTGATATTCTGAGAACTTACAACAAAAGGGACAGCAGAACAATGATTGCTATCACAAAGGAAAACTACAGGGTCCATATTTGTCAAGACAAAGAGTTGAACAAAGGGGGGGGGGTCCATAATTGGAGGTCATTACACATTTGTGTGTGTACAGAACACACACAGTATTGTGGCATGCAAGGTCAAAGGTGCATCTGGTAGGAACCAGCAGGGTCTAAAGGACGGTATCTGACGCCACGAGCCTCCAAATAAGACATCAGATATTTAGGCTAGTTACATACTGCATGTACTGTTGCTGCTTCTTCGTCAATGTTTGCTTAATCAAATGTAATGATGTTCACAACAATTAATATATCAGTGCAAGAAACAGGGTCCGATTTCATGGCTCTGCTAACCACGGAGCTTTGCGCTTACCAAACCCTGTAAAAGCTCATCATTCCATGGGACTTGAAATTGGGCCCTAAACTTTCACTGCAAAACACTAACAGAACCAGCTACCTCTTCATATCAAGGCTTTCAGAACCGATAAGTCATTCTCTTAAAACATACCTCACAGAGATAGCATTGGTTGGTAAAGTGCATATTTCCGTTATTGTATATCGCCATGTCCAAATTATTGGCTATGGCTTGATCGTCATGTGGACAAGCATTGGAGAATAATATGCCCAAACCAATAGCCTTCAGTCATAGCCGTAGCCGCCAATTCAAACACAGCCTTTTTTTCTTATTTTGTTCTTGACAACTGTTTGTTACAATTACACAATGGTAATGCCTACTCACCCGTTCACCATATATTCCACTGACTCTGATCTTTTTCATAGAAGACGGCACAAACTGCTCTCGTGTTAACTTATGCCGCTGAAATATCAACAAGAAGTACAGAAGTTAAAGCAAAAAAAACCATTTTCTTAGCACAAAGTTTATGAAAAAAAAAATTGACAGAGGTTTGTAGAACACTGTTTTATTTGTGGGTTTTTTCAAGTTCTTTTGGGGTTTAAAAAATTTTTTTTAGGGGGCTGAATATATTGTTCCCTTTTTAGCTTTCAAAACTTTGTTAACAAACTGAGTAATTCAATATTAAGCGTTGTTTTTAACTTTGCATGGTGTGGATTTAAGAAGTGACTATAACTTCTTGCAGGTACAAGTATAAATCTTTTTGGGGAGGGATGTTGGCTCTGAAAAGATCTGGTGTGGTCTCGACGTTTTGAACAGTATACTCTGCTCGTCTTCAAGAAAATGCCGAGGGAGAAGCATTCTCCTGCGAGCACAATATACTGCTTGAAATGTCAAGACCACTCTGGCTCTTTTCAGAGCCAACATTCCTCCCTGAAGAGGCTTATACATTGTTGTACCTGCAAGTTTCATTTCTATTTTACTTACAACCGGTCGCTCACTGAGGGCAGAATCCTGGAAAAAGTGTTCCACCTGGATGCGTTCAGCAGCTGAGACAAACCAAACCAAAAACCTCCAATTAGGAAATCCAGAAGAACATGATCGGGTCTATTCTAAAGTGAATTTTGTGTTTTTGACTGAAACACATGTAGACAATAAATCCTAATGAAATTATTACCATTAGTTGTTGGTTTTGTGCCATGAAATGATTTATTTTTATTTGTTTTCTAAAGAAAAGGCCACACATTAAAAGAGTACCGTTTATTCTCCACTGTGTCTATAAATTTATTCAACACACTTAATACTAAAGCCAACTTGAAAAGATACGGGAAGTTCTGTTCAGACAAGTTTGAATCAAGTGGTAATAAAGAAACTCTCGGCCATGTTTTGAACCGCCACAAAGTTTCTCTAGAATGGGATGGATATACTTATCAAGTCTGCATGTGTCAGCTTTAAAACCCTTATTACAAATGCTATATTATTTGCAAATCTGGCTCTTCCCACAATACTCTCCTGCAAAACTGGCTCTTTCCACAAAATTCCTGTGGAGATTTAGTCCATAGTACACAAGCCATACGGTTTTGGCATACCACCAGCTGTACACACAGAAGAAACCCATTCACCCAATGGCAGCCTAGAAAGTATGGAGCTTTGCGGTTGTCTGTGGTACCAGTGCATAGGAGGGATGGACCACTGTCCCAGACTATCTGTGTTTTCCTTTTTGAAATTTTCAAGTGATTTCATTACTTTAAAACAACAGATTAAAAGTTCATTTAAACAGCTTTCTCCCATGGGTTTTATTTTTTTGAAACCTGTGTCTAATTTCATGGCTTTTTTTCCCTTACCCGTCATCAGCCTTAGCACCAACGTCCTGTGCTAGCTTTGTAAACAATAAAAGCTTAGTAATGTGGAGTACGCACGCACAAGCACTTTTATATTCTTACACTTACATGTGACAATGCGACCATCTAACATCCAGACGTTAGGAAGGCTGTCTATAACATGAATACGATCTGATCAAAGAAAAAGAACCAATCAATTAGTTAGGTTTGTTGGGCGTTTTTGTTCAGTTTTAACAAAATCACTGCAATTTATTTTCAAATTTAGTTCTGCATAAGAAGACAAAAGTTAACATTTATACTGCAGTGTAGCCAGGTACATTGCTTCCCATTGCTATCTCAGACCAGGGTATTTGTGTGCACATTTTTTTTCAAAGTAACGAGTGACCAAAAAGCTACAGCTGCAGCTGAATTGTGGAATGGCATACCAGAGTCTGTTAAGGAAGCAGTCACATTTGGGCAATTCAAAAATCGCCTTAAAACTCATCTATTCACCATTTACCACTAGTTGTTCTTCCGTTGGTATTTCTTTTCCTGTTGTTTTCTTTTTTCCTATCCAGCGCATAGGGACTTAGCAGTGATATGCGCTATACAAATACGGTTTATTATTATTAAAGCTGAAATTATCTAAACAAAACTGACTTTAATAGAATTTATTTCCATATTTAGTTCTGCATAAGAAGACAAAAGTTAACATTTTTACTGCAGTGTAGCCAGGAACACTGCTTCCCATTGCTATCTCAGACCAGGGTATTTGTGAGCAAATTATTTTCAAAGTATTAAAACGAGTGACCAAAAAGCTGAAATTATTTGAACAAAACTGACTTACAGTATTTATCTTTCTCCATGTTGTTGTTGCCATGGAGACTGAGGTCTAAGATGTGCATATGGCGGATCTTCATAAGCTCCGCCCATGCTAGGTCATTATTGGCCAGGTTGAGGGTGCCCAGGGCAATGAACTTAGACAAGCCATCAAGGTTGCTCAACTGAAAAATCAAGCACAAGAGAATTTTATTAGAAATGTGATTGGAAATGTACAATAATAACTAGAAAATGTGGTACCACAAACACAGGCATGACATTCGGTCCTTGGAAAAAAACGTGGGGAAATTTTACTGAGTAGAAGGGCTGACCAGATGTACAACTGAACTTTTTTTTTTTTTTTTGTTGGGGGGGGGGTTCAAAGTTGGAGGCAAGAATAAATGCATTCTTCATTCTCCATACATTTTCCAACACAACAACTTGACTCAAACACTGCAAGTTTCCTAGATTACAGTTTCTAAATTAAACAAGACCAGGAACTGTTTACAATAGTAATAAAGCATGTGGCAGGAGTTGAAATTTCCCGTACAAGTGTTTAAACTTCTACCAGCGAATACAAAAGCACCCGTTCAAAGCAAACAAGGTAAATCACTGCAAGTGAGAAAATGTCAATTAATCAACTCCGAGTTCTGCTCCATGCAGTGTCCCTGGGATCACACTTAGTAAATATTGACTCGCTTATTCAAATATTGCTCATCTTTTGATGCTGGTGTAAACTGTGTGATCATGAATTAGAGTGTGTAGTAAATGACACCAGAGATGAGGCTTGTGAATGGGGAATGTAAATATTGAATCAGCCGAACCCCAACGAAAAGACAGCTAGCATGGGGGTGGTCAATAAAACTCATTGGCTGCATGTACAAGTAAAGGGCCTTAACACAAGGCAATATACAGGCAATTAGTTTCAGGCAACAGTATTCTACCTTAGCAGTGGTCCGCTGGACATATATGCCAGTTAAAACACATGAGGACAAGTCAAAATTCTCTCCCAGTGGTCTGACTGACTAGTTCAGTGTTGAAGAAGAGGCGTTTTTTCTATTTCAATTGACATGTCACTAGTAGAAATATGAAATGTTTATACCATGTTTAGATATAGGCTTATGGTATAAAGTACTCTGGAACTTGGCAAGCCATTAAATATATTATTCAACTCATAGTTATTACAATTCCGACAACAATTTTTACAGCCAACCTTCTTTTTTAGCGCCAAATAATTGCACTGCTTGCAAAAGGCTTTCCATTAACCGTGTCTTACTATACACAAGAAATGTACATGAAATTTGAAACAAGAATCATATTTTATTTTCCCTGAGATTGCCTGCAACTGCACAGTGTGACGGGGCCTAAATTTAACAAGTTTAAGTGAGTGCCCCTCCCCCCTACCCCTTTAGTAATAGGCCCTAGTTATACCAAACTAAATTAAAAAGTCTTTATTTGATGGAATCTCGTACCTTGCAGTTGGAGATATCCAACTTCCACAGGCTGTAGCAAGTTTCCAAGTTTTGCACGATCTCTATATGATTCCCTTGAAGCAGAAGAACTTGTAATCTGCTGCATCGTTTCAACCCATCAATTGTGACTGTTGGGAAAACAAATTTCAAAAACAAAGTGAAGGGTTGGTCCTTTCTGTTTAGTTGCAATCTGAAAATTCACTGGAAACAGCATCTGAAGAACCAACGTATCTTATTAGCTCATTTTGATGACTGTGATAAAAATTAAGCCTGCTATGAAAGTGCAAAAAATCCCTAACAAAACCCCATTTTCTTTTCTTTTTTGTACACTATCCAGTTTTATGTTTTGTTGTGGGGTGTGCACTGGCACTCCAAACAAAGATATTGACAAATTAGGGAGGCCACCAACATCAGGGCTATAGGCCTATAGCTCCTTTGTAGACCAAGTCAATACGCAGGTAGCAGGTTCAAATCCTGCTCTAGTAAATGTGTCTTTCTTCACCCCAAATTAGTTACAAATACAGTGAGAAAATAGAATTAGCTGATTGCAAACTGCTTACCAACCAAAGTGACATATTTGGTATAGATGAAGGAAAAAAAAGGAAAAAAATGTTTCACATTTCAAACCTGGCAGAGTCTTTCTCAAAGGCTAAAATTAGTAAAATGACAGACACAACACACACACACATGACATACAGTGCAGGTATAATTATAGAAACAGAAGCATTCAAATCATGAATAAGACTTTCTACCTGACTGCTTCTGTTAGTCACATTAGTAAAACTGGTGTGTGTTGTGTTGCCATTTTAGCCTTTGCTAGTGCTACTGCTAGGATCAAAGGATCAAAGGATCAAAACATGAAGGCGTTGACAGTTGTTTACAGTTTTAAATATTCTAACACAAAAGTAAAAAACTAATGTTACAAATAGTAAATACAAGGTTTTTGATGTTTGTTTTGTCTTGCCTGCATTTTAAGTGAGCTGCTTATAATAAGGCTACTGTAACCTCACCCTTTATTTAAGACAGCAAATAGAGATCCATGACAAAGACAAGGGAAAATCAAAGCCAAGGGCAAATCTAAGCCAAGGCCAGTCAGTCCAGCGTATTGGCCCAATTTGAGTATTTATTGGGCTACAACTTTAACTAGTCCAGGCTAGGGAGAACCCCTCACAACCTAGACCCAGTAACTGGGGCGCTGTACTCCTTTTTTCGAAATCTTTCCCCTTCGACCGAAGATGCGGTCATTGTGGAGATTGACATAAATGTTGTAAAAAGGAGTACAGCGACCCAGTTACTGGGTCTACTCAGAATCCAAGGTCCAAAGGAAAATTACAAACTTAATACATTATTATTAAGTTATTATTATTATTGTACAGTAGCTGATTTATATGCCAAGTTGAATAATATCCAGTCACTAGTCAGTGAATGTAAACGATTAATGTGAAAACGTTAACGAACTTTTGAATCATAATTTAACAATAGCAGTAACAGTAACACTAACAGTCTGCATTGGCAGTGTTACAGTGTAGCAGGCTAATGTCATGAATGTAGACACGGACTGAGTCTAGTACGGTAGTGTTACCCAAAACACGAAACGAACTGCATTTGACCATGTTGACACTTACCGATATCAAGACAAGACAGGTCAAGATATTCCACAGAATACAAGGGCCCACGTGACCGAGAACGCACAACCTGAAGAAAAAAAAACCCGACAGTTTAGCATTTAAATATCTATTTAAAAAACAAACAATAACACAACAACAAAATCAAGAATTTAACTTACCTTCGTTGTCAACCTCATCTTTACTTTTGACCCGTCAACTTCATTTTTGTGCGTTCCGGTTGCACGGTGACAGCTCAGTCTGGCGACTCTTTTTGATTATCGTTCGTTCACTTGTAAAAGGAGTCAGTGGATTCAGATGATCGATTTGCTACGTCGCCGTAGTTTGGTTAAATGCCGCGAACGACCGTCACTCACGGTCGCAATTTCCATGACATGGGGAGTCGTTCCAGCAAGAAGAAAGTTGAGGAGTTCGATCTAATGACTATATTATGTAAATAATGGTTAATAGTAAATAATGATTATTTATAAATAATGGTTATTTATAAACAACGGTTAATAGGCCTATAATGGGGGGGGGTATCTATAAATAATGACATAAGTTGATACCTATTTTGGTTATAACTGTAAATAATGATTAAATAAAAATAATGGTTAAGCGTGAGCTATGGCGACTGTAAAAACTTGCTAAAGGATTGGAGATCACACATTCAGTCCGACATTATTTGTAACTGATTGGGTGTTAAAACCGTAAATCACTATACTCATTGAAGAGAAATGTCATTTTGTTGCATAAGCAATAATAAACATTATTTGGCGCAGAGACCCCAAGTTAGCTGAGCTTTGATGCTTTATTCACGGCTCAAGTTTATATCTTTATATCATCTTCTGTCACCCGGTTGTTATAGAATGTTGTTGGTTATACCGTTGAGCTAGCTATAAAGCTATATAGCTTCATGGTTAGACAAGCCTTGGCGGGACCCAGTGTGGTGGCAAGAACCTAAGTATGGTGGCCCGGAAGAACATCAAACATATATATGTACGTGAATATTTATGTAAATATTTACGACTTTTGCCCCAATTCACAAATATTCACGTATCGTAAAATTTACGATTGAGGCCAAAATCGTGAATATTTACGTAAATATTTGCGATTTGTACCCCCATTCGCAAATATTTACGTAAATATTTACGAAAATATTTGTGATTTGGGGCACAAGTCGTCAATATTTACGTAAATATTCACGATCTGGTTCTCAGCCTCAAATTGTTACGTGAATATTTACGTGAATATTTGCGAATCGGGGCAAAAAACGCGAAAATTTACGCAAATATATATATAAATAAAAAACACTGGCACAAACACATAAATGAGACGGAAAAAATGAACCCGACCAAAACCAAAAAAAGCAGTAAAAATGCTTGAATAGATGATGAAAAAAGCAAAACTCAAACAAAAGATTCGACTGGGAAAAAATGCTCTGAACCCCCCCCCCGAAAAAAACCCAAAACAACAATACCAAAACACCTAACCCTAACCCTAACCCTAACCCTAACCCTAACCCTAACACTAACCCTAACCCTAACCCTAACCCTAACCCTAACCCTAACCCTAACCCTAACCCTAACCCTAACCCTAACCCAACCCTAACCCTAGCCCTAACCCTAGCCCTAGCCCTAACCCTAGCCCTAACCCTAGCCCTAGCCCTAGCCCTAGCCCTAGCACTAACCCTAACCCTAACCCTAACCCTAACCCTAACCCTAACCCTAACCCTAACCCTTACTCTAAGCCTGAGCCTAAGCCTAAGCCTAACCATGACCCTAACCCCAACACTAAGCCTAAGCCTAAGCCTAAGCCTAAGCCTAAGCCTAAGCCTTAGCCAAACCCTAACTCTAACCCTAATCCTTACCCAAACCCCTAAAAAAAAGAAGAAGAAGAAGAAAAAAAAAAAAAAAGCAAATAAATAAAAAAAAAAATAAAAAAATGCAAAAAACCCCAAAACAAACAAACAAACACCCCAACAAACACAAAAACAAAAACAAAACAAAACATAACAAAAACAAAAACAAAAACAAAAGCAATACAAAACAAAAAAAACAAAAAAAACAAAACAAAAACGAAAAAACAAAAACATCAACAAATACAAAACCAAAAAACACAAAACCAAAAAAAAAAAATAAAAAATAATAAAAAAATGTCACGTCAAAACATTAAATGCAACTTGGAAAAATGTGAACGCAAAAATAATGCAACTACGGCGCCCCCCACAATTATTTTAAAATACTAATTCTTTTAAAGTTAACACAAAAATAAATAAGAGTGGAAAAGCGAGTTGCCAAAAATTTAATAATAATAGTAAAATAACAAAACATAAACAAATTGCGACAGAGAAGAAAATGTGGCGGTAAAAATAGGACAGAAGATAACAAAAATGAAACGGAAACAACAAGGAGACGCCCCCCAAAAAATAAAAAAATAAATAAACAAAAATAAAAAATAAAAAATACATGCGACACAAAAGAAAAAGAAGTAGAAAAAGGACGCAACCCACAAAACAAATTAACAAATGCAATATTGCCCTCTCCGAAAGAAAATGAGACGTCCCAAAAAGTACGTAGGAAGAAAATAAGACGGGGGGGGGAGGAAATGCGGCGGAAAGTAAAAGGTGACTCAATATAAAAATAAATTTTAATGAGTAATTAAAATACGCAACGTCCCTACAAAAATTGACAAAAAAAGCAACCCCCCAAAAAAAACAAAAAACAAAACAAAAACAAAGAGAAAAGAAAAAAAGAAGTGCGTCGGGAAAAAATATATAAAAATACAAAGCGAAAAACCAAGGCGACATCCCCTTCCTAAAAAAAAGGATTTTGAATGAAAAATGCGACGGCAAAAAATTAAATTCGACGGAAAAAATGCAACCCCCTTTTACACAAATTTACCATAAAAAACACGAAAAAAAACATAATAATAATAATACGAAATACAACACAAAAATTAGCAAATGGAATAAATTACAAAATATGCTGTGGAAAGAACAATAGTTTCTGAACCCCATCCAGAGCTCCGAAGAACTCTAGGGGTCTCATCATAGGAAATGTTTCTCTATTCTCCCTCAATTTGGTCACGCCCTGGTAATAGGGTAATTAAGCCATCCGGGATTTTTATTCAAGTTCTCTTTGCGTTCCTGGGTCCAGGGTTTACTGTGGAATGTCACCTCATTGAAGATCTTCTTTGTTATGCGAATAAGGAGTTTTGCGCTTGTTTTTCTGGGTACTCATTGTGGCGAATCATTCAGATTGGACCATCGCGACCGGAGGGCAGCGTTCATGCTGGGGGCAGCATCTCGACACTAACGTGGGATTTGGACGTCGCTTTCTTTTTGACGAACTCTTTTGGTAAAATCAAAATTTGCCACGGCAGTCATGTGCATTAGGTCTTTAGTATATACCGTGAGTTCCACGAAGTTATCTAGTTCGGCTATACGGATTTGGAGAGCAAATTTTAACTTCGGTGTTTAGCTTGCGAGTAGCTGGAGCATTGCCGTACTGTGCAGTGTACTGACCTTCACGACAAAGGCCGAACACATTTTGTTCCAATGACATCAAGTTGGGTAAGGCTTAGGAAGAGTACCTTGAATTATTTAACCACAATTATATAGACTTAACCCTATCAGGACTCGGGGGGGGGGGTGCCCACTAATATTGCCCACTAATGTTGCCTGAAACATTTTAACCAGAATTTAGGGAGATAAATTGGTGGCTCCATGAGGAAAATTTGCCTAAGATAACAGTTATTACCGGGGTCAGCTGTTGCTACTACAATCGTCGGTTTTTATGTTGTTGCTGTTGGGGGTTTTTTTTGCGGGCGGGTTCACCCTCCCGTTTCTCCCCCTTCCTCCCCCTTCCTCCCCCTTCCTCCCCCATCCTCCCCCTTCCTCCCCCTTCCTCCCCCATCCTCCCCCTTCCTCCCCCTTCCTCCCCCTTCCCTTTTTACCCTTGGACAAATGTTTAAACGTTGTCATCTTTTTTAACAACAAGATGTCCACTATTTTTTTCAAAAGAAAATGGTATGTGTGAAAACCCTCCGAAAAATCAAAAAAGAAGGTTGCAGTTGATTTGTAGCATTAATGTGTTTAGGGTTTGTTTTGTCAATTCACAGACGAGGGGACGACTGAGGGAACATCTTTGCGCTCAAGAGACTGCGACAGATGGGAGTTGAAGATCTATGGATATGTGGTATGTGGACGTACAATTGGAGGTCACCAATGGATCAAGGTTAGGAAAACTTTGCCGTTTATCCGACCTCCACTTTTTAAGTTTGCTGGTGCGGTTCACCTCCTTTATAAATGTTGAATTTTATTTCCCTTTTATTTATTTATTGGTTAGAAGAAAAAAAAACCTCTCGAGCAACAAACAGTAAATACAATCTAGTCAAGTTTGCAGAGTTTCCATGCATAAAATTTGTGTGTGATTTTTACTGCTGAAAAAAAAACCTGAATAAAAACAATAGGTGTTCCGAGCGTTGCTCCGAACACCTTAAAACAATCCATGTGTTTTCACACATGAATACATTAATTGAGTTGAACTGAAGGTACATACAACTCCCCCCTTATGAGTTGTGATGGCTCTTAAAAGAACCGGCGGTTAAATACGTTAATTATAAAATACGTCAATCATTGAACTTTCTAAAGAAACAAACATAACTTGAAAAGAAAAAAGTTGATTATTGATAGAGCACAATAGTGGAGGTTGGATAACGCAAGTTGACATTCAAGATAAAGACAAGGCGAAGACTGCGAATGGTAGGAGAAGAACTAACCCGTTCTCTTTCAGAGTCCCTCCCCTTTTTCGTAATACCCCCGCCCCAACGATGTTCGCCGATCTTGTTGATGTTGTCCTTGCTTGTAGAACTTTCAAGAAGACTTCAAGCTGTCCTGGAATTTCTTGGTGTGCATATTGGTCGAAGCCAATGATGCTTTTCAATTAGGAGACTAGTCTTACTGGAAATTTTTGTCTGGGTTCGTACTTCAAGTCATCAGTTGTCATGTTTATTTATATTGTCATTATTTAACATCTCAAATAGCGTAAAAATGAAGAGTACAAACTCCATTTAAAAAACTTCATTCATAATAACTTTGAATAATTCTTCTAGGAATTTTCTAAGGAAAAAGAGCAAAAAATCTACATAAATGAATATTTTAAAAAAAGTAAAAAAAAAACCACATACATTCTGTACTTTCCCCGCTGCTCTTGCGCTTTGTACTGTAGTCCAGTACAATCACCATTCATTTGATGGTTTATGTTTGATTTAGGAGTATTAAATAGATAATTTAGGCCAGCTAAATAAATATTTACATATTCCTAATATCAGCATGGCATCAACTTTGAATGTAAACATTTTCAACTGAGAACGTCTTCGAAAATTAAAAATAGTTAAACACTTAGGACGCAACATAGCTGTAACCCAGGCTCATTGAAAATAGCTGTCCAAAACTACTTCCTTGCAAGCGCTGCGAAAACAAAAACAGAATAATGCTAGTAAAAAAAATCTGAAGTAGGCGAGAGAGAAAAAATGAGGAGGAAAAGTAGCAGGAAATCCGCAGAAAACACGTCAGTGATGCCGAGGTTAGTATGAATGGTAAGACAGTAAAGGCCTAAAGTATTGAAAGTGTTGGCCTAAAAATAAGACTAACTCTCTTCTCTTCCAGCAGCCTCTAACATTTCTTCCACAGCCTCTAACATGGCCTACAAAGGCTATATTTTTTTGTTTTCCACATGCAGTCGTTAACCAGTGGACAAATTGTGGCAGATTGTGCATTGAAACGGTCAGGTGCTTACAGCAGAGAGGTTAGGTAACAGGTGAAGTATTAAAGTACGAGGGTAAGTGTGAAAGGAGAAAACCCCTTTTTCCACATCTTCTAATATATACAACAACCTTGTTTTTGTTTTCCACAGTCTGTAGTCTCTTCTCTCTGAAGCGAATGTTGTAGCAGGTGACTGTGGATAGAAGCTGTCGGGTGTTTGCAACAGTAAGGTGAAATAACTGGAGAAGTATAAGGTAACGTATGGGGTAAGTGAAAGAAAACTAACCTTTCCCTCCGCAGCTTCTAACCTTTACTCCGCAGCTCTTAACCTTCCCATCCACAGGCGACAACCTTGCTTTTATTTTTCACAGAACTGCTCTCTCTCAAGCTGATGTTGTGTCAGGCGATTAGAAACCGATGGCAACTCCGTGACACCGTAGAATACAACAGTTTGGTATAGGGTATTGTATCCGGTAGTGTGAAAGGTGAATCTGGCCTTGGCTAATTGTTGTGACTCCAAAATGTTAACCTTTCTAGTGTTTTCTTTCATAAAACAGGTAATACTTTCCTCTTGAAGACAATATTTTGCTTGCTGAGATATTCACTGAGTTGAGGTGATGCCCACCAGCAAGGACTGGGGTCATGCAACGATTTGGTAACGTATCGAGTTATAATAACATATTACTGGTGAGTAAACTACCGACGAAATGGAACAACAACTCAATCGAGAAATTCTAAGCTTTAGTTCACCGATAATTTTTGGGGGAAATTACACATGCATCAAGAATTTCAGATTTTGAATCTCTCAAACAGATCTCTCACTTAGTAGTAAAGACAGTTGTAACTAAAGCAGTCAAATCATTTGGGATTACACAACAGCAAGCATGATCGACCAGCCAACCACCGAGGTTACGAATCAGTTAGCCTGCTTTGAAAGAAGTGTGCTTAGACAGGCCATAACATTACAACCCTCCTTGAAACAGTTGAAGTCGGCTGTTCTTGCAATTTGTTTTGCAAAGAATGTGTGAATGTACATAGTGACAAATTGGTATGTGCCTCATATTCTTTTCCCGTAGTCTCTTGCGCCGTGTTGACTACAACTGGATCTATTGCGATGTGAATCCCGTTGGAGGATACAGATGGAAGGAGCAAACAACAGACTGCTTGGTAAGTTTGAATAAAATCATACTGAAACTTTTGTTTCTGGAGAGCTGGTTCATCCCCAAAATTTTGAAAAGGGGTATTGTTTCAGAATTAGCACTTTTGAAGGTTCCAAACCGTCGATTTAAAAAATACATTCATTCCAATCTTAGTTTGCAATAAACAAGCAATTGTTGGACAACTTCATTAAAAATATGAGGTTAATCTTTTTTGAGAAAAATGTGTTTACAAAACACACAAACAACAACAAAATCAACAAACAAACAAACACCCAGCAAACAAACAAACAAACACCCAGCAAACAAACAAACAAACCCGGTACGTTGTGCCATGCTGTGTGTGTGCGTGTTCAATAAGTTGAAAACTGATTTGAGCTCGAGGAGAACAAGAATTCTTACACATGATAGCATTCAGACTTGACAATTTCTAAGAAAAACTGATACTTGTATTACAAGGGCCTATGAAAATCTTTGACATTGTTTATTTTCTACCAAAGATTGAGACGATGACTGTGGAGATGACACCCAACCTTGAGGTTAAGCAACGCTTGTCGGACTTTGTGCCACCAGCTGAAGGACTGTGTCAAGTTTAGCCAGATGACTCTCCGCAACTGTTGAAGTGTCTTACGGATGTTGGGGCTACGTTTTGTAACTAACACTGAAGACAGGTTGTATCAAGTCTAGCCAGAACATTTCCCTTGTGATCAACTGAAGCAAGCTGGACCATGACGGCGACTTGATGTTTTTTATGTAGACACTCGAGCAGAGGACCATCTTAAGGCCATGTCAGTTGCCTCGAATTGACTGTATAAATTTGCCCCATCATGTCAAATGACCTTTCGGCCGTGCCTACATTTTCGACTCAGCGGCTATGGCTGCGGCTGCGGCTGCGGCTGTTGCCAAGGATGTTGCTATGGACCTTGTATCATGCTTCAAATCATGTTCACATGACGACCAAGCCACAGCCATCTACAGCCGCTAATTCGGGGACACGGCTTTAGTCTACTGTTTAAAAAAAGCAAAGGCTTTTCTTAGATCCATCAAACTCCAATACCAATATTGTACAGTGTAGCTCGTGCTGGTTGCTCACATTGATAAAATTGGCACGGCTGCCCTTATGCTAAGCATTGTTGGTTTAGCTTAGAAAATAAGATTTGTTACATTTAAGTACAATACCCTTTGGATTTTGATGGATCGGAGCAGTTAGGCATCTTTAAAGTTGGTACAGCTTTTTAAAAGAGAAACAAACAGATCAAAATATTAGGTAAACCAAAAATGTATGGGCCCAATTTCATAGCACTGCTTTAACAGCAACTTTTGCTTAACATTTTTCTGCTAAGCAAAAAAAAAAAAAAACAACAACAGGATACCAGTCATAAATTGATGTGAAAATATTGTCCTTTGGCTGGTGACCATAATCCGGTGAGAACAATTTGTGTATGCTTAACTACTCTTGTGTTGGAGCAGCTCTTTGAAATCTGACCCAGTTGGTAAGCGCAACTAATGAAGCGTTTTTACTTGCCGAAACACTTGATTAAAAATGAGTGAACACGTAAAAAGTAATTAACAATTTAAATACAGGGGAAGATTAGTTACATTTTTTTGCAACTGGAGAATTAATTTGTATGCCTACATTTATTTCAGAAAACTAAAGCTGTACCAACATGTATTTTAATTTATTGTGTTAAATTTTGTGTTTTGTAATAATTATTTTAAAATGTATATAAAGCCCATATGCATGTCCCAATGCGCCTGAGTTTGGCGCCCAAAGGGTTCTGGGTAAAATCCGATTCCAAGCATCACCAGCAACCATCATGGTGCGCCGATTTTGAAGCAATGCAGTAGGCTACATAGCTATAAAACTGGGCTTAGTTACCTGTAAACTACAATTTGAGAGCTTCACTTGGCAGCTTTACTTGCTTTTTAACTGTGTAGTCGGTTTCTTAAGATACATTGTGGTATATTTTTAATACTGCCTGTGCATGGGCTTTTGGTATTCTGGATCTTGCCTGTAGACGCTAGTGAGGGAAACTTTACACATTGCTGAATAAGTATAACTCAATTGACCCTTTCCATGAAATATGTAAAAAGAAAAAATTGCACATCGCGCGTGCGCACTAACACTGTTGGTTGGCAAAATGATGGAACGTATGGGAATAATGGTGGCGTGACGCATGCGCGTTTGTGCACCTGCTTCTTGCACATTTATGGCGTTTGCCAATCAATAGTGTATGTACGCATGCGTGAATGTAATTAGCATAAATATTTCATGGGAAGGGCTAAGATGTGTGGGAAACTCAAAGGGTACACTTGAGCGCAAAAAGACAGAATGCGTGTTTCTGTTGAGAGATTCGCCAGCAAGACGTATGTTGCAACGAAAAAACCCAAAACAGCAGCAAACACATGGCAACAATCACATCACCAGGGCCCGGTTCCACAAAGAGCTAAGATTTATGATAATCTTAATTGCATAGCAAAGTGTGACGTCAAAACACAAATTGCTATGGTAATATTGACAACGCATCATAAGATGAATCTGAGTGTTTTGTGAAATCGAGCCCAGTAACTCCATTACCCTAACACTTGACGCTCTAACTTAACCCTAACACTAACCATCACAAGTATCACTCACGATAATAATGTCATTACTAATTCCCCACCCTCTGCACACACTCAGCTCAATCTGCGCATTCATATCAAAATTAGATAATTTTATAAAACTCGCATTTTGTCTACTATAGCACCCAGAAACATGTTTAGCTGTCATTAATTAGTAATTATTTTTTGTCACATTTTGCAGTGTTTATTTACTGTAGTTTACGCGAAGTAATGATAATGAAACAAAGCCGAAGTAACCACTATGCATTTATTTTAGTATTATTGTCTGATCTGAATTTCTCAAGTTTCCTTTGACGGTTGTTACGATCATTCCTAATTCTACAATGCCCTGCATTGTTCTTAAAAGCCATAAAGAGAATTAAGGGGGCTTACCCAAAAGTTTTGACATTGTATCTCTCAGTAGATTGAGCCGGCCTTTAGCACCTTGTATATCCTAGTATTATAACATAAATCGATGTCATTTTGATTGGTGGAACTCGCGTCACGTGTCATACTTTATTTTGACTGTATTTACTGCTGCGACGAGTGACGCTCTATATGAGTCCTTAATTTAGATAATATAAAAACTACTAGGTCTGTTCGTAAACAATAAAATGTTGCTGCCTACAACTTGTAGGCATACAGGAATATTGCCCGCCAAACAATTGGTTCAAAAATCTCAACCATTTCAAGTTTCCAATTGAGATTTAGCCAAATAGCATGAAAAAGATCCAGTTACATGGGTTGTACATGAGTGCATTACCCTCAGATACCTGACTTAATTAAATTGCCAAAAAAACCCCAGACAAACAAGGGTCCCCCATTTTTTGGCCTTATTTTTAAACCTCAAAAAATTAATTAAAACTTGTTCCTTTCAAAAGAGGGCGCCCTGCAACTTCCCGTGTGTGGGATCGATGATCACGGCCGGTCACAGAGACGTGTCTGTGCTGTGCCGGGCCGAGCGAACAGTAAAACACGATCGAGTAGAGTAGTCACGTTATCATCAACACACTGTCGACGTCACCTGACTGAGAAGATAAAAAATAGCCAAATGATAAGTTCGTGTACCTACACACATGTACACTTATGTATGGAAGTATTTACATCCGAGATGGCAACGCTGAAGAAAGGGATGAAAATGGTGCCGCTGTGATGCGTAAAGTTGAACTTAACAAGTGAGTATTCAAAATTTTGAAATGACATGGATGAAGAATGTGAAACTGAAAGAAACGACATTACACAGACGGCCATGACGGCAAAACACACACCGTGACCATGACTGATCATGATGGTGTATTCTTTGTCAAACGAGGAACAGGAAATGAACTGGGCTGATGAAGGTTGTGTTGTTCCGATGATCGTAACCCTCGATTCTTCCGACGGTCGTAGACCGGTTGGAAGGATCAAATAATGGTATCATTATCTAGACTTTACTTACACAAATACAGACTTTTCACTTTAGGCCCATGCTTTAGACACAGAAAGAAACACAATAACATTAACAATCATTATCAAATGCTATTTAAGCCTATACTTAACTAAACTATATAGTAAGCCTATTGCTAACATTCAAACAATAACATTATAAAATATTAACATCAGACATAACAAAAACCTAATAAGCACAAACAAGAACAATGTTCATTAAAATGTGAATTAATGCCACAGGCACAGTCAAACAACTGGTTTTTATTTTGCATCGGCTATTTAATAATTATCCCTGCAGTGCATTTGTTTACTCTACAGTTGGGCAAACCAGTCACTAAACATAAAAAAATGTTTCAATAGATGTTTATATTTGCATCGGGGATAAAGAATTTTATTTAGTTTTTACCCGTACACCGATGTGTATTATTTAAGCACTGTGTACTCAGTCAGTCAGTGCTCTCCCGAGCTCTATGAAGAAAACAAAATCCACAGGCAAAACAATTTTTAAGGAGCCTGATCTTAAACCAGTGCACAAAATTTGGTACGCCTGATCCAAAAATTGCTGCAGATATGAATGCCAGCAACAATCAAGTAGGCCTTACCTACAACCTGTCAACTTTACCTCCATAGATTAAAGCATAGCATAGAGAAAGGACCGTCCATATTAAAATGAAAATTGCTTTTCAACATATTTACAGGCCTACCGTTTTGTGTTTCCACCAATGAAACACTCGGTCTGAATCATAGACCGTGTCGGAATTGACAGCGTCAGCAGCGGTCCTACTAGCACTACTAATTACCGTCAACACAACGTTAACAGACAACACAAACGGTACCATTAACACAACGTCAACACCTCCAATATGCATTTTAAATCGACGACAGAGGCAAAGAACTGTAAAGTATGGACTAAAGCCGAAAAGGAGAATTTCCATTGGTTTGAAGTTACATTTCATTTGTGATTCAAATCACCAAAAACGGGTTATGGCTGTCTGATATAGCTGTCTGAACCCTTACATTTCCTTGCAGGCAAGATACTACACTAATAATAATAATAATAATAATAATAATATTAATAATAATGGCTATTTATAGCGCTCATATCCGTCACTCAGTGACGCTCAAGGCGCTTCAACATAAAGTATTTTCCTGCAAGGTATTTGGGGGCTACGTTTGAAGTATGAGACCTACTCCTTTACATAGCACCATGTAATGGTTTACAAGGTGCTGTGGCGCAATATGCTGCCAATCAAACCAGGAACACCGGGGCGGACCCCTTCTCTTTTCGATAAGTGCACTGGGTTCTTTTACGTGCGTTACACAACACACGGGACCAACGGCTTTACCTCCCATCCGAAGGACGAAGCAATCACAAGTGTCACGACCGGGACTCGAACCCACACTCTGCTGATCAGAAACACCAGAGCTTGAGTCCAGTGATCTTATCCGCTCGGCCACGACACGCCACTAAGTTATAACTGTATCTCAACATTCAATACAACATTTTGAAAATGTTTTGTTGTCGTCCCACTCAAATATCCACCACTTGTTATCTTTACAGCATAGGAGCCACGCATAGTGTGATGAATACCGCAGCTAGACGTGGCACGACAGGTTCATGTCATTGTGACAGTGACGGTGACACAATTCAAACTGCTGACGAATTGGAACAGAGTTCGCAATATGAATCTGGTACTAGTTGTACAGGTGGTTATCTGTACGAGCCGCCACCAGCGGTTGAGGAGAAAATGCGTCGAGAGCTGAAGTTCTACTTCATGAATCCGTATGAGAAATACAAGGCCAGAGGGCGTAAGCCTTGGAAGCTTGGGGTACAGCTGGTTAAAATAGCCTTGGTGACGCTGCAGGTAAATTAGCTGGATGGTGCTATTTGAACTGCATTCCAGGCCAAAGCCAGGTTGCGGGTTAGATTTGAATAACACCTGGTACAATGACTTGCTTAGTCACAAGTTGCCTGGGTTCGAAATTAACGGTCACCCGGTCGCCAAATGCGAGTGAAAACAGCAGCGGGCGAGTCAAAACCCTTTTTTTACTAGCCCGCTGGATGAGTCAAAAAATTGTTCCTTTGCACAATAAATGAGGGGTACAGTGGTAAAATCCCAGAAAAAGATTATTTTTAAGTTCGTAAAATGGTTTGGCAAGTCTTGACATTTGCTATCTAAATGTGGCCGCGATTGCGATCACGATCACGATCGTTCATAAGTAAAACGTGCACGCACGCCCTTTGAAATTCGAACTCCTCGGACTAATGAGACAGTTGCTATGTGGCATGATCCAGGACAAGCTTTTGTGAACCGTACGTCAGAGACAGCGGACACCCATACATGATTCTCAATGAATGTCTCCGGAACAATGGCACCATGGTTTGCCCATCTGGGGGTTGCTACACAAAAGTTTACCCCAAACCATGTAAAACATTTTAGCAACCTTCTCTGTTTTTATGAAGAATTAAATTTCAAGGATTAACTTGTGACTATAAAGCCCTTTTTACACTATATCTCTTATCCCCTTAAAACACAGCCCTGGGGAGGCCCCACGACTAGCGCCAATAATCCATGAATAGGAAACAAGAAGAAATGTTCAGTTTTACATGTAAATACGGGAGGAAAACCCCATTGGGGAAAACCCACGCAACCTGCAGGTGGACTGAAAACCCAATTCACATGCAAGGCTCTGGTCTTGGGTTGGATTCGAATTGAGGTGTACAAAGGTGAGAAACCACTGAGCCAACCTGATCCATAGTCGCTAGTTTGGTATAAATTTTCACCATTTGTTACAATGTTTTCCCTTTCATGTCTTTGTTCGATTTCACAGCTAGCACAATTTGGGACGAGTCAGTTCAAGCAAGCAACGTTCTTTGAAGACAACGAGAAGGCATTTAACAATATTTTCCTGAAGGATTGGGACCCTGCCTATGACTCCTTTGCGTATCCCAAGACCAGACAGCTCTATGCACTCTACCTGAAAGAGGACGTGTACCAGCATTTGGACTATGCAGTGTACCAGGTGAGAATTTGATGTCAATGTGGCTTTCTCATGCTCAAGTTGGAATAATGCTTTGGGCTTGTTTGCTTTGCACTAGTTGACCAATTCAGGTCAAGTTCTTACGGACTCTCTCTGTCTGTGGTGGATTGGCGAGGTCAATGAGACTTGAGGTATTATGTAGACTTGACCTTAGGGACATGAGACTTGACTTGATACACATTACCTGCTATGTACATTTAGGTCTTGAGACTTGGCTTGGAACTTGGCCTTAAGGACTTGAGATTTGTCTTGGAACTTTGCCTTAAGGACTTGAAACTTGTCTTGGAACTTGGCCTTAAGGACTTGAGACTTGTCTTGGAACTTGGCCTTAAGGACTTGAGACTTGGCTTGGAACTTGGCATTAAGGACTTGAGACTTGGCTTGGAACTTGGCATTAAGGTCTTGAGACTTGGCTTGGAACTTGACCTTAAGGACTTGAGACAGGGTGAACCTTGCCACAGCCAAGTAGGATTTGAGAGTTGGTTTGATACTTGCCAATGCCATGTTATGTACATGTAGGACTTGAAACTCTGCATGGGATTCAAGCCCTCAAGGACTTGACTTGATTCTTTGTATAGGACTTGAGATTTAAGTGGAGATAATTACTGTCGAGTCCTGACTTGAGGTCCCGGAA
This sequence comes from Pisaster brevispinus, assembly GCA_023634235.1. Classification (NCBI taxonomy): domain Eukaryota; kingdom Metazoa; phylum Echinodermata; class Asteroidea; order Forcipulatida; family Asteriidae; genus Pisaster; species Pisaster brevispinus. Next base: position 4,367,057 of record JAMKCF010000013.1, read on the forward strand.
GAGCTCACAACAATTCAAGGTCCCCCGCACCTACTCTGATCAATACTTACTTGTGTTGAAACATCAGAATATAAGAGTTGCAATTGAGTACACTGAACTCAAAAGGGAATTAAGAGGACCATTTTACAAGTACTTGACAGTAACTATGTTTCTCGCCATAATTATGTGACATCCCACCCATGCCAAAGTCAGGCACTTCTCTGAAATAATGAAATGCCATTAAAAGTTACCGGAAACATCAGCCTAGATGATGTGTTTGTATGTTCAGAACTACTTGCATTTTAGGCAAAGGTGTTATTTGAAAGCTCTCATTTGTAGCTGTTGATGAAAACAAATAAATCAAATTTTGAGTTCGGTCAGGAAGGTGCCTGGCTTTAGTGTGGAGCATCACATAATATGATCATACTTCACTACCCTTTTCAGTACTCCCAGTTGGAGAAAATAGCCATCGGGACCTATGAGTTTGAAGTAAATGCCACTGAAGATGTGTACATTATGACATTATGCAACAAGCACTTCTCATCAATCGAAGGCAAAAATGGACAGTTTGATGTCAATCTTACTACCACAGTGGGTAAGATAAACTATTTCTTGTCTTTGAAGTAGCGCCTGAGGGCGCTTGTCTTTAACCAACTAATGCCAGGGGAAAGGATGTGAGCAATGAAGTACACTAGCCGAAAAAGACCTTTCTGACTATTCTGCCACCATCTTTTGTTGGGTTCCCCGTCTTCAATAACAATAGTAAACACAGATTCTCATTTTACCAAAAGGCACCAAACTGTTTCGCTCTTCCACCAGCCTTTGTTTGGTTACACTGATTTGAATAGGAGAAGAACAATATGTTTGCGAGGTGATAAAGGTCTAATATTGCTCAACAGTTTTCTGCTAAGCAGAAATGAGCAGGATATCAGTCAACAATTTGAACACGTGACATGATATGGTAACCATATTCTGGTAAGCATAATTTTTTTGTGCTGAGCTACTTTTTATGCTTAAAATCCCAGTAAACCAAAAAATCACCCTAAAATCACCTCTTTATTATTGAGTAAAACTTAGGTATGAAGAATTTTGAGCCAAATTAGCACGTTACAATTGTCTGATATTTCATGGATTTTAGGAGATTTTTGTTCTTCTCATTCTCATCATAAGTTTGTGTCGCCTAATGTGATTTCAGGAAGTGGAATTTTGAAGTGATATTTACACTTCAAATTTACCACTTATTCACCACAGAATTTAATGTGACTCAAATCTATCATTTTTTTTGTGTCAAGGAAAGGAAATTATTTCATTGTTGAAACACCAACAAATCTTGTTCCACAGTCACCACCAATCCACTGGTGAACTAAGTATTTATCACTAAATGCACACCTAAAAATCTTACCCACCTAAAACATGTGAGCATTTGGTTATCAAAATATGCGAAAATTTTGTTGTTGGAACTGTAACAAGTCTTGTTTTACAGTCACCACCTTTATGCTGAACTTTATGCAATGTTCACTAAATGCACATCCTTTTTGTCTGACACTCACACCTGTTATGTCCATGTAATTGCTTGTCCAATCAATGGGACATAATTTGATCATGCTAAAATCAGTAGGCAGATTAACTGCTCATCCATTAAGTTTAATGACCCAAGTGATTCAATGTAAACACACCTATTGGGTGAAAAGGATGTATAGTTTGAGTTTTTATGGCCAAAACTTGGAAATTCTTTAATGGAGCTTTCCCTTAATGTAAATGCACACTTGGGTTCCTTTAGCTACATGTATGTAAAAGGCGTAATTGTTTGGTTTCCAAAGAGTATGTGAATTTTTTCGTTCTTGAGACACCAACAAATCTAGTTTCACAATCACTACCTTCCACTGCTGAATTTTACATGATACTCATGAAATGCACACTTGGTTATCTTACACATGATAAAAACATGATTATTTCGTTTTCATACATGTAGTACATGTACATGTGTTGTGTGTATGTGAACATTTTGCTGTTGAAATGCCAACAAGTCTAGTTTCACAGCCACCGTTTCTACTGCCAGTGAACTTTACGTGATGCTCATTAAATGCACACTTGGTTATCTTACATATGATACAAGAACAGCACAATAAATGTTCACAGAATTGCATGCCATAACTTTTTATGGTAGATGTTCATCAGTTCATGGTGGGGAAACTTTCCGTGAAGTATTTTTGCTTGAAATGCTTAAGTTTTTGAGAAATCAGGAAAGCTAATTAGTTTTGATCTCGCGAGGCCAAAAGCTGATGTTTGAAATCACTGAAAATATATAATCAGGTTTTTACTATTTTTTTCATGACTGTGGTGACAAGTTGAGCTTAGACTTTCACAGTTTTTTTTCAAAATTTCATTGCTCTGCTTACCACTGAATTCTGAACTTGTGATCACCATTCTCCGCTTACTGTGCAGCACTGAATTTCTGCACTAGCTGTGTAAGCAAAGAATGCCTAGTAACGTGGAGTACACACACACACACAAATTCCCTGCTAACCCATGAAATATGCTTGATGTAGGCGTGGAATTCCCTGCTTACGTAAGCGTTGATTTTTTGCCTACAGTAAGCAGCGTGGCCATGAATTTGGGCCCTGATCCATTCAGCTGCCCAAGTTGTTTACGCCGAAATAAATATGCGCAGAGCTACCTGTGTACATGTGGAGGATATTGAATTGTCAGACAGTACGAGAGCTCTAATAACAAGATTGCTTTCATTTTTGCAGATTGTACGGATTTTAAAGTTTCCCCGACAGCTAACATCAGCATCAAGACAGTTATGAAAGACAGGAACTTCAGTCTGAACTTTGACAGGTGATTAGAACTGTTCAATTGATACCAAAGGGCAAATCAAGATTGGCTGATTAAATACCAGAGGGCAGGGCAGAGTTCATCATTATCAATGTGCTGGAAGGGATAGAAATACGACATGAATTTTTTGTTTTCTTTCTTCTTTGTTTGCAATACTTTGTAGTTTTAAACTAACATTGTATTGACAAGTAGGTATTCAGTTTTATCATTTTTTGTTTGTTCTCACGACCCCTTTAAAAAAACCTTTGGTTGCATGGGTCCACCGTGGCTAAATCAAGTTAATAATAATAATAATAATAATAATAACAGTATGTGAGACTGGGACCAATTTTATAAATCTGAGAAAAGCAAAAAATCAAGATGGGTTACCAGCCAAAATACTATGTCTTGGATGTTGTTTGGGACTGGTTCCCCGCTTAATTTTGCTTAGCCTTTTGCAGAAAAATTAAGGTTTGTTAAGTACAATTTTTTTTGCGTTTTAAATTTATTGCTCTTGGGCCAATTGCATAGCGCTGTGCTTGTGTTTACTGTGCAAGGTCTATTTCATAATGCTGCTGATCGTAAGCACAGGCATGACAGGAAAAGGCATGCTAACATTTGGGCGCTTACAGTTAGCAAATACACAGGGATGTGATTTCTCCGCTTTTAACCGGAAATCCGTTTTTTTTTACCCCCCCCCCCCAAAAAAAAAAAAAAAAAAAATCAAAATAGAATGCCCCAGAGTGCAGATTAGGGCTTTTAAAACAAAAGATAAAATGCAAGCTTTCGCGCTTTGTGCTCGCAGGTTTTTTTTTCAACAGCCTATCACATCCTTGAAATAAATGATGTAACATTGCAAATTCAAGGTGATTGTGTAAGCTGGCAGCCTAATCTTCTTGCTATCCTGTGGAATACGCTCATGCTTAAACAAATTTTTCTGCACGCAAATTTGTTTACCGATGTGCAGCTACACATGTATGTGGACATTTTTTAAGGTTAAACTTGAACTTTGAAGTATGGACATGAATGTGCATTGTTTTCCCATAGCCATGGGAAAACAAGATCTTTTGAAAAATCTAATATAAATGAACGCTAACAATGATTGAACAATCAGACTTAATTATGCAACTTATAAGAAAACAAGGCTTAAATGGAATGGCCTTCAAAATGAGAATTTCAGTTTCAGAGCAAATTAAACGCATCTCATTGGGTATTGCTGTTTTAGTTTCATGGGTGAAAATATTATCTCAGTTTCGGACATTGTTGTTCTTGCACTGTAATGTAGTTTAGATGGACAGATTTCTCAGGACATATGGTATCATTCTTTCATTCATTCATTCAAACTGATATTTATTTCCATACTTCATGAAAACAGAGTACAAACAATGTTTTTAAGGAATAACCAATGAACAAAGCTATTTAATGAGGGTGAGACAAATAAATAAATAGAGTATGGAGGCATCATCTGGAAGCCGAGGCTTATGTAGGGATGCCTGGGGACAGACAATAAACGGGGACAAGAACGAACGGACAGACAAATAGAATAAAGACAGACATGATGAAGACAACAATGATGAGAATACTAATTGCACAATAATAATAATAATAATAATAATAATAATAATAATAATAATAATAATAATAATAATAATAATAATAATACCAATAATAACAATAATAATAAGAAATCGAGTAATAGTAAAAAAGCGTTTGCTGACAACTTAAGCAAAAGTAAAATGAGAGTGAGAAGGCAAACTATGTCAAATACTGGGAGAGGAGAGCTCTTTTATAAGTGCGTTTAAATCGACCCACAGATGATTGTGATCTAATCGACTGGCTTAAACCATTCCAAAGACGCGGCCCAAAGAAACGAAGTGTTTTTAAGTGGAATGATGAGCGGGTGAATGGCACATAAAGGTGTGATTTATTATGTGATCTGGTAGAATACCCATGAGTGTCACGGACAGAGGTAAAGAATGAACAAAAGGAGGTGGGTAAAAGGTTGTGGGTAAATTTGTACATGAAGATACCCGTATGAAGTTTATTAATTTCTGCAAGTGCTAGTGAGTGTAACTGTGCGAAAAGAGGTGCGGTGTGCTCTCGGGGATGCGATAAGGTGCATATCCTGATGGCCCTTTTTTGGGTGGTTATTAATGATTGGAGTTTGTTTTTAGAAACTTGTGCCCAGATGATATTACAATAGTTAAGATATGGAAGAATGAGGGTATTATAAAGTAATACCAAAGATTTGGGAGGAAGAAAAGCACGAAGTCTAGACATAACACCAGTGTTGCGGGAAATGGTTTTAGTAATGGAAGAGATGTGTTCAGACCAGGATAGTTGATCATCAATAATGACACCTAGAAAGTTTGTGGAGTGAACTTGAAGGATAGGATTATTGTCGATACGAAGAATAGGAATATCTTCTGAGAGATGAGAGGATTTACTGAAGAGCATGAACTTAGTTTTGTGTTCATTGAGGGAAAGTTTGTTGGCTTTAAACCAGGAAGAGACTTTAAGAAGTTCGGCATTCATAATATTTAAGGAATTAGCCGGATTGGAGTCAGAGAAAGCAATAGTTGTGTCATCTGCAAATAGCGTAAAAGACAGAAGTGAAGAAGAAGAATGCAGATCATTAATATAAAGCAGAAAGAGGAGTGGGCCAAGAATAGAACCCTGTGGAACGCCATGATGAATTTCTTGCCAAGGAGAGTTGTGAGTTTTAAAAGAAGTGAACTGTTGTCTATTGTCAAGATACGAAGAAAGCCATTCGAGAGCAACACCTCTTATGCCGTAGAAATTAAGTTTGTCAAGGAGAATGGAGTGATCAATGGTGTCAAATGCTTTCAAAAGATCAACAAAGACACCGACAGTGCTCAATTTATTATTTAGAGCAGTGGACACTTTATCAACAAATTGAATAAGCGCCATGTCTGTAGAGTGTTTAGCTCGAAACCCGTACTGAGAGTCAGAAAGAAGATGGAAGCGAGAGATAAAATGATTGAGTCTGTTGTAGAAAAGTCTCTCAAGAATTTTAGAAAAGCAAGGAAGAATGGAGATAGGTCTGTAATTGCTGATGTTATGTTTATCACCATTTTTGAAGACGGGAATGACTTTAGCAACCTTTAGATTAGAAGGAAAGGAACCAGTAGTAAAAGTAAGGTTGAATATGTAAGCAAGAGGGCGAGATATAAAGGAAATGACAGATTTAATCACAGAAGAATTTATGCCATCGAATCCGCAGCTGGAGCTGCTTTTTAAATCAAAGTTAGTAGGAGTCAGAAAAAAAGAAAAGCTGTTCGGGTTATGAAGAAAGTCTGTATAGTGTGAATTAGTACTAGGGATGTTATTAGCCAACGAAGCACCAATGTTAGAGAAATGTGTGTTAAACGAGTTGGCGATTTCAGGAGGGTCTCGTAGAGTTTCTTCGCCGTTGGTGAATTCACAAGGGAGGTCAGCCCTTTTATTTTTGCCCAGAATGCTGTTAATTTCGCGCCAGATATTTTTTAAGCTTGTTTTGTTGTGATCCAGCTTCTGGGCAAAGTAATTCTTTTTAGCAGCACGAATGACTGAGGTGAGACGATTACGGTAATCCTTATACAGGCGCTCGTTAGCAGCACTTGGATTACGTAAGAAACGCCTGTACAACCTGTTTTTGTGATCAGCAGAGTTGGCAATAGAGTGATTAATCCACGGCTGATTTCTCACAGAATGACCCCTAGATTTTACTGAAAAGGGGAAATGAAGATTGTAAAGAGAGTTAAAGGTAGAAAGAAAAGCATTGTAGGCAGAATCGGCTTGGTCCGCCGCATAGACTTCGCCCCAGTCCAAATTGACAATGTCTGCAGTGAAAGAACGGATTGTAGTTGCATTAATGTCCCTTGTGACATAGATATTTCGAGCAGAGGCCGAGTTGTCAAGACAAAAGGGAGTCACCTGAAAAAGTGGTAGGTGATCGGTGATATCCGAATAAAGGATCCCTGCAGACATATCCTGATCATTGTTAGTAAGAATGTTGTCTATTAGAGTGGCACTGTGAGGGGTGATACGGGTCGGTTTGTCAAACAAAGGGCGGAAGCCATAAGCGTAAAAGGTATTCACAAAATCATCTGTAGGTCGATGGTTAGAGCAATTAAGTAAATTTAGATTGAAGTCTCCCATTATGTAACAAAGCTTGTTTTCGTTGGTGACAGTATTGAGACAAGAATCAAATGACCTGTTAAAATTATCCGGGGAAGCCCCAGGAGCCCTGTAGACATTACCGACAATCAAATTAACAGCGTGGACTCGTTCAATTTCTATGAAGACACATTCAAAATCTTCACAAGATGACATGAGGTCCTCACGAACGTGGAAATTAAGCGAGTTTCTCACAAACATGGCAGCTCCTCCCCCTGTTTTATCGGAACGAGAGGAATGAATGAGTTGGTAATTGTCCATGTGGACATATTGAGGAGGAGCTTCTTTAAACCACGTTTCTGAAAAGCCGTAGATAGAAAAAGAATGATTGAGTGATAGCACGAAGTCATGAATATCGTAAAAATGTCTACAGAGGCTCCTGGAGTTCATATAAAAAATTGAGAAATTATCAGGAGTAGAAACATTTAGATTACAAAAATCATTGCGATCAAAGTAAGAACAGGTATTGTAGCTAGCATCGTCAGCAACAAATGAGTTATCGGTGGTTAAATTAGCAAACATAAAAGCAAACAAAAACAGAAACAACAGAAAACTTAGTCGCAAATGAAGTACGAACAAAGGAGATGGAGTATCAATGAACGTACATCAAATTACATGGAGCACAGAAAGAAAAAAAATGAACAAATATAAATTCTCATAATTACAAGGAAACACACAAGTGAATTCATTTAATAAGACATTAGTTCATGAATCCACCCATGTTTCTCCCCACAACCATGAGAACCTATATAAAAATAGTAAAATATATAAGAAATGAAGACAATTAACTAAATAAGTAACTTATAAAGCTCAAAATAAAATAAAATAAAATGCAGAAAGGAAATCGAGCATATGCAAGCAAGAAAAGCAAAAAATATACATGTTAGATCACACTCAAATAAATGAGTACAATTCTGGCAATGGAACCTCAAACAAACAACTGAGTTTAAACAAAGCTGTCCAATGGAGAACCAAATGAAAGTGATAATTACTAGCAACATGGAGGTAGCAAGCACAATGTTATCCGGTAGGTGAAGCAAGCAAAGAAATGAAATGTTGATGAAGGTGTAATGCGATGGAAGCGTGATGAAAAGAGTCTGGCGTTGCTACGGGTACGGGCAGGGGGGAGTATCAAACTTCATGAAGAGTAACCTTTTAGTTTGAAAGCTGTTTAATTAAATCATATTTTAGATCATTAAATCAAACATATTCACCACACAACAACTTCTAGGTGCCGTACAACTTTAGATGCTTAATTTTTAAGCAACAGTTCCTTGTTTCTACATTCATAATTTGCTCTTAAAGAGAGGATATGCCTTTGGTAATTACTCCAAAAATTAATGACCATAAAAACTGACATGGTAAGAAGCACTGCAGCTGTTGATAATGTATAACATTTTGAGAAACAATTCCCTTGAAAAGAATGTGGTTTTAGAGAGAGGAATTCAACAATATTTCAATCTGCTCAGATTGTGTACTCCAATTACGGATGATTTTCTTCCTTCTTGGGACATTAACGCTCTAGAGTTTTCGGAAATATACTCAAAACACTTCCACCTTTTGAAAAGAAATTTTCGCAGGTTAGTTTTATTGTGTTGATCTCCATTTATATGGGATTAAAACAACCGAACCATTCCAAAAACCAAAGATATAATCTGCCTTTAAATCAAGACATCAAAGTATTTTTCTTCCTGTAACAAAAGTACCACATTGTGCAATACCTTCAGGATGACTATTTTATGTTAAGGACAATAGTTCAAACCTTTCAAGAGGAAGGGACATTTTGTCAAATTTAATTTTGTGATGTACTCGTTTTCCAATAGATGAAATCCTCACGATAGTGGGAAAAAAAATTGCAAGTGCCTGACCCTGACCCTATCCTCACGCTTTGAGAAAAAAATGGGTTTGTACATTTGTGTTACGGGGATGTTTTGGTTCATTACTGACTTTTTTTCAGAGCGAAATTGGAAACATAACGTCATTGGATTTCAACAAGTAATGGGTCTTTACATTCCAAGGATGAATATTTCGTTAGTCAAAAATTTTAAATTCAAGGCTGTTTTGATCAAATATCATTGAAAGTTAGGAATGAACCAAAACATTCTTGTTAAAAAAATGTACATACCCATTTTTCTCAGAATTATGTCATCCAATGTTTTGGATGTTGAAAAATTTTGCCCCAGAAGGTTATCAAAAACAATGACAATTTACAGCATTTTAACGTGAAGTTAGAGACTTTTTCCCCAATCACATAAGGACTCGATGTATTGGAAAATGAGTGCATCACAAAATTGATATTGACATTTCCCCTAGCTCTTTAAGCAACAAGCAGGGTCAAATTTCATGGCTCTGCTCACCGCATAATTCAGCACTTACTGCCCATAAAACAGTGCGTTGTAAGCACAGCATTCCATGATAAACAGAGCCATGAAGTAGGAACATGATGGGAACACTACATTGTGTGTTATTATTCTTCTTAACATTTCCTTTTTGATTTTACTTCCTGTTTCATTCATACATGAAGCTTGATTGAGTTGACGCTGAAGTTTTCGATTCGGAGTTTACATGTGAAGAATCTGGATATGCTGACGTCACCTGATTGTGTCAGGTTCAATATATCTGTGAGTATCACTTTTTAGTTAGTATTAGTGACCAGGGGTCGATTTCACAAAACGCTTCCTAACTTAGGACTAGTCCTAGGCAATGCTAGGAGATAGGACTAGTCCTAAGTTAAGACCAGTTACTGGTCCTATTACTGGTCCTAACTTCAGATAAGACTAGTCTTATCTCTTTGTGAAATCGACCCCTGGATCTGTTTGTAAATGGCCCTGGGTTAATTTATAATGCCCTTGGTTGGCATGTGTATATTATTTGCCCTGGGTCAATATGATCCAGGTCAGGAAACACGGGCCCAGGGCAATATGCATTATGTACGTTACCCACAATGCCATGGTTTATTTGTTTGTTTGTTCGTGTAAGTTGTGCATTTTGTGTATGACATGTGGCATGGTGTACCCCCATTGTGTCTTCATCACTGTTCATTGTGTTCTGGGAATCTCTGGAATTCTTTAGAGGATTTTAGGCGGGTTGGGGCTACCCTTGTACAAGAGGAAAAAAGAGTGTGTTAAAGTATGGGAACATTTTTTTGGGGGGCGGGGGTACACCCTCTGCCACATATCGAGCATGGTGTAATATTGTGGCGTGTCGTGGCCGTGCCGTCTACGACTCTGAACTTAAGATTCAGTGGCTGAGTGCGTGGGTGGGTTCGAATCCCAGTCGTAACACTTGTGTCCTTGAGCAAGACACTTAATTATCTCCTGAAAGTTGCTCGAAAAAGAAAGACATTAAGTGGGTCACCAAACTTTGCCGGAAGTGCTAACATTTATCTGTCAAGTTCAACAAACATTGCCTCACAAAGTTGACTAGACAAACTTTGGCAAAGATAACCACTCAAAAACTTTGTAGTTTTTGTTGTTGACATTTTTGTTCTTAATTCAATGCAACTACTGATAAATTTACTTAATAAAACAAACTGCTTAATAAATAATTTAGTCAAAATGTTTATGGCAATATCTCTGCATCAGAAGGGGGTGGGGGAGGTTTAGTTGGTTGGTTATCAGTTGGTGGGTTATGGTCACATAATATGTGGAATTTTCATGGGGGTTGTCTAGCCGGGCCTAAAAGTTTGCGAGCCTCTGTTCGCATCATTAAAACTCCATACTGGTATTATTTTCTGGTTCTTAATTGGCACGTTTCTTTATTTGACTACAGATAATCTATGATTATAGTATTCATGGAGGCCGTATCCAGGTGAGACTTAAAGAGGAACACTCTATATTCTACTGCTCTAATAACGTAATAGGTGGTAAGTGTTCATCCCTTTTTTATATTCAGCCCAAATGAAACTTCAAGCCAAATAATTTTTTAACAGATTTTTTTGTATATTTTGCTTTAAGAACAATGATTTTGTCTTGCCCAACTCCAGTGCATAAAAAGCATTGTATATGGAGTGATGTCCTTGGCCTAATTTGTAAAATGACATCATAGCACACTTAAAAAAATATTAACAAAATCAATTGTAAGATTTTTTTCATGCTTCGCTTAACAAAGTTTAATACCAAAAGTAAGTGAATGAAGCAGGGGCAGAAGGATTCTCACACTTCAATGCAAATTCAAATCTTCTTGTGTGTTTTTCTTTTCTTTTCTGTTTCGTTCAGACTATTTTGATGCGGTTGCTAGCAAACTTGTGATGGTCTTCGATGGGGTGATCATGGTCCTCTGTACGTTATCTCTCATTCTGTGTTTCAGGTCCATTCAACGAGGGCGGAAACTGAAAAAGGTACTCAAACCATGACTTTGGCATTTTTCTTCTAGTTAAAACTCAACAAAATGCATATAACTAACCTATAGACCATGTCACCTGAGGACATTACATGTTTACAAAAGAGCCTGGACTTCCTGCAGGCACGATTTGTACATAGCGAAAATGTAAAATTGTTGTTGATTCAGCTTTTGTGCTGCGCGGACAGTTTTTTAATAAACCATAATTTATCTATCTATCTATCTAACTCAATGGAAGAAAACATTAATTCTTAAATTCTTTGGAGATTGCACTGTTTTTAAAAATTTTATTATCAACTTTTGGTATGAAGAAAGGGGGCATATCTCAACAAATTTTCAGCTGTCTTTTTTTGTAACTCTTGTCTCTCTTTCTACAGAAAACAATGACGTTTTTCAAGCGCTATTACAGCAAAAAGTTGACTCGGATCGAGAAGCTTGAGTTTCTGAATTTCTGGTACATCATGATCATTCTGAGTGATATCTTCACAATAATGGGTTCAATCGTCAAATTGCTGATTGAACTTAAAGTAAGTTGACCCCCGTGTCACTGCAGTCAGGTTACTGTGATCATTCCTCACTCTTAACAAAAATCTATTCACCATATTATGGTAACTCAACACCCAAGCTGTTTGACTCTGACTATGGTGGTATGCCTCAGTTTACAAGTGCTATAGAGCAGTCCTCAGACCAACACCATCCAGTATAAACTCAACACCCCAAACTGTCTGGACACTGATCATTGTGGTTTGCCTGATGCTATGCAAAGCATAATGAGTTTACTAATGCAGTCCTCAGTCAGGATCAAACAAACATTCTGTCGGCTTTTGATAGTTTCGGGGATGGTGCAGAGCTGACAACTCTCCCTGATTTCTGCAGAAAGTCCCCTTAAAATAAACAAACCTTACAGCAAAAAACTGTCAGAATATTTTCTCAAGAACATTGAATTCGTCCACGTTCAGCGACGTGACGGCGTGTACCAACCGCATCTCTGGCCACAGCATTTGCGAAAAACAATAACCCTCAGAAATCATGCATGCATGTTTCTCAGATTCAAATGTTTTGGGGTGAAAAAATTATCCAAACCATATTACTTCAAAGGGAATCCTATCTCAAAATAGTTTATACTATCAACACCTGAAGTGCTTTTCACCTCGTAAAGTTTTTATGGTCAATAATTCTTTGAGTGTTTACCAATCTATGACCCTACCTGTAAGTGATGACTGATTAGTGATTTGTTTTTTCTGATTGCTTTAACATTCTCATGTATAACATGCTGCATTTTTTTGTTCCCCAGTTAAATACTACTTATGACGTGTGTAGCCTGCTTCTTGGCTCTGGATGTTTCCTCGTTTGGCTCGGAATTCTCAGATATCTGGGATTTTTCCCCAAATACAACGTAAGTTTTATAATTATTACTTATTTATTCATAATCCACAAAACAAATCGTACAGTCGACAGCTCGATAACAATTAACAAGATCACAAGTTAATATTTGTGTTTACAGGTGTGAACAAAAGTGCAAGAATAACCAAAGATTTAAGTTCAGAGAAATTAAAAACAAAAAAATTGCCTCAGAGAGAGACATATGGTGTCAAACAGAGCAGAGCAGAAACCGCAACGAAACTTTTACAGGAACTACGGTCTTACACAAACTTCAAAGGCAACAACATTAAACTTTATCTTAAAGACGGGTTCTAATAACAAGTTCAGTTGTGTGATGAGCTTACTTTTTCAACAGGTACAGTCCTTATGAGAGTGCGGAAAAAAATATTACTAGTCTCTAACGTCACATTAAAGTGGTGTAAAATTTGATTGAATATGTTGACATCCCAAAATGTTCAACGACAACATGTTTCAAATAATACAAATGTTACAAGTCAGCAATTTTTTGTACGAGGAATTTTCAGATTGTTCTTGAATGTTGTACATTACAGATTCCCATAGTGACGTTGAAGAGTGCTCTACCAAACTGTGGCCGGTTTATTGTATGTGGACTCATTCTGTACATGGCATATGGTTTCTCTGGGTGGATTGTACTGGGGCCTTACCACCACAAGGTAAGTTTAAAGATGGCAAAGAAACTTTTGCAATAATAACAGTAAAAAACTCCTTTTATTTTAATAGCGCTTTATCTATGGGTTTCTCTGTAAGATAGGTTTTGAAAAATAGTATTAGCTGTTGCAAACTGCTTACCAATCAAAAGGACCTATGGTATAAATGCAAAAAAATAGTAAGTGGCCTGACATTTCGACCCTAGCAGAGTCTTTCTCGAAGGTTAAATGACAAAACTACAAACATAAACAGGTACATGTATACATTACTGATGTAACAAAAGCAGATACCGTAGGTTTTGTAAATTTTTTTAATATTATAAGACCCTTATATGTAGCACCTCATGAAGGTGCTGGGGCGCATTCAGCAACCACTGCCAGAAACACCGGAGCAAATCCCTTCTCATAGTGATAAGTGTAACTCGGTTCTTTTTACGTGCATTGCACAATACAGGGGACCAATGGCTTTACGTCCCATCTGAATGGCGAAGCAATAAGAGGTTAATTGTCTTGAATAAAGGCAGGGTACACTTTTGGTAATAGTCAAAGACCAGTATCCTCACTTGGTGTATCCCAACGTATGCTTACAATAACAAACCTGTGAAAAGTTGCAAGAAAATAATGAAAGAAAAAAACACCCTTGTCGCATGGATGCCTGAGAAAGGCTTCATGCCTGCAGCCTTTTTTTAGATTAATGCTTGTGGGTGAGAAATTACCTCTTTCTCTTAAACTCTGTTACTTCAAAGGAGGTCTGTAATTGCTTCAACCAAAATAAACGGCAAATCATATGCAAATTACTCAACGGAACGCTATTTCAGACAAAAATATTTCTCTTGAGGATTGGTATTGGTATAAATTAGTGAGCTCTGGGATTGAAACTTATCAAATTATATTACCTGATTGTTGCCTCTTGTCATTAATGATTTCATTATTGTTGTTCTTTTATCCAGTTCCGAACACTGAACGTAGCAATTGAGTGTATGTATAGCCTTATTAATGGTGACGATATGTTTGCCACCTTCGCTGAAATGTCCGATAAGAGCATAGTTGTGTGGATCTACAGTCGCATCTATCTTTACTCGTTTATCAGCCTCTTCATCTATGTGATACTCAGCCTGTTCATTGCCCTCATCATGGACACGTATGAAACAGTGAAGGTGAGTGCACTCGAGTCTTTGAATATTTTGTGATTTGATATTATTTAGTTTTTTTTTCTAGCTCAATCAAAACCCTTTTCTTGTGTTTACTGTAGTTGGATGGACCCGGTATCAGTGGCCCATTTCACAAAGAGCCAAGATTCATCTTTTTTGCGAATCAATCTTGATTGCTAAGCAAAGTTTGATGTCACAATACAAATCACCATAGTAATACTGACAACTCATCTTAAGATAAATCTTAATGCTTTGTGAAATTGAGCCCAGTACTGGTACCTCTTGGAGGCAACGGGGAAATTGCCTCCATGCCCCTGGTCATTGCCTTGATGCCCCTTGAAATGTTCCAGTACACATTTTTACTTCTCCCGGAGATACCCTTTACCAAAGAAAACTGCTTTGCCCTTGCAGGAACAAAGTACATTGTACATGAGGCCTGCAGAACTGCAAAGTAATGTCATTGGGCTTATGTAGACCTTTATCACCTGGCAGCACCTTGTAAACCCTTATAAGGTGCTACATAAATCAGTCTCATAATTCATTAAAACCTCATAACCTGTCTTAAAAAGTCTCTCTTGTCCAAGCGCCTTGAGCACCTTATTGGTGGATGCGTGCGCAATATAAGACTACATGACTATAGTCATCTGTCCCATGACACCTAGCACATCAACTGAGGCACAACCTAAAACCTTCCCAGACGAAATAAAGGGTGTACAAACTTTCCGAACCAAGACAAACCTTATCTGTTATTCAACTAATGGCACTGAAGGACTATCTAGCTGGAGGAGATGTGAGGTCATGAGGAAGGTTAAACGAATTGTGAATATTCATTTTTGTGTAGGTGTTATTTCACACACATTCCTGTTTTTGCATCCCTGTGGAGACATCTTTTGTTCTTTCCTTTGTCCCTGTAGTTAAGAACCTCCCATAGACTTTGTACACAAAATTCCTTGTGGAGCAACCCAGTCTTTAGAATTTCCCTATGGAGACCCTTTGTTTTCCCTTTTCTGTTTTGTTCTCGGTCTCCATAAGGTAGTGAATATGAAGGCAGTGGTGCCAATACAGCTCTGTGTTGCATACACTCTGTGTTGCATACACTCTGTGTTGCATACACTCTGTGTTGCATACACTCTGTGTTGCATACACTCTGTGTTGCATACACTCTGTGTTGCATACACTCTGTGTTGCATACACTCTGTGTTGCATACACTCTGTGTTGCATACACTCTGTGTTGCATACACTCTGTGTTGCATACACTCTGTGTTGCATACACTCTGTGTTGCATACACTCTGTGTTGCATACACTCTGTGTTGCATACACTCTGTGTTGCATACACTCTGTGTTGCACACACTCTGTGCTGCACACACTCTGTGCTGCACACACTCTGTGTTGCGTACACTCTGTGTTGCATACACTCTGTGTCGCATACACTGTGTCGCATACACTCTGTGTTGCATACACTCTGTGTTGCATACACTCTGTGTCGCATACACTCTGTGTTGCATACACTCTGTGCTGCACACACTCTGTGCTGCACACACTCTGTGTCGCGTACACACTGTGTCGCATACACTCTGTGTCGCATACACTCTGTGTCGCATACACTCTGTGTTGCATACACTCTGTGTAGCATACACTCTGTGTTGCATACACTCTGTGTTGCATACGCTCTGTGGTGCACACGCTCTGTGTTGCATGCACTCTGTGTTGCATACACTCTGTGTTGCATGCACTCTGTGTTGCATACACTCTGTGTTGCATACACTCTGTGTTGCATACACTCTGTGTTGCATACACTCTGTGTTGCATACACTCTGTGTTGCATGCACTCTGTGTTGCATACACTCTGTGTTGCACACACTCTTGTGTTGCATACACTCTGTGTTGCATACACTCTGTGTTGCATACACTCTGTGTTGCATACACTCTGTGTGTGTGTTGCATACACTCTGTGTTGCATACACTCTGTGTTGCATACACTCTGTGTTGCATACACTCTGTGTTGCATACGCTCTGTGGTGCACACGCTCTGTGGTGCACACACTCTGTGTTGCATGCACTCTGTGTTGCATACACTCTGTGTTGCATACACTCTGTTGCATACACTCTGTGTTGCATACGCTCTGTGTTGCACACACTCTGTGTTGCATACACTCTGTGTTGCATACACTCTGTGTTGCATACACTCTGTGTTGCATACGCTCTGTGTTGCACACACTCTGTGTTGCATACACTCTGTGTTGCATACACTCTGTGTTGCATACACTCTGTGTTGCATACACTCTGTGTTGCATGCACTCTGTGTTGCATACACTCTGTGTTGCATGCACTCTGTGTTGCATGCACTCTGTGTTGCATGCACTGTGTTGCATGCACTCTGTGTTGCATGCACTCTGTGTTGCATACACTCTGTGTTGCATACACTCTGTGTTGCATACACTCTGTGTTGCATACACTCTGTGTTGCATACACTCTGTGTTGCATACACTCTGTGTTGCATACGCTCTGTGCTGCATTCACTCTGTGTTGCGTACGCTCTGTGTTGCGTGCGCTCTGTGTTGCATGCACTCTGTGTTGCATACACTCTGTGTTGCATACCCTCTGTGTTGCATACACTCTGTGTTGCATACACTCTGTGTTGCATACGCTCTGTGTTGCATACGCTCTGTGTTGCATACACTCTGTGTTGTGTACGCTCTGTGTTGCGTGCGCTCTGTGTTGCGTACGCTCTGTGTTGCGTACACTCTGTGTTGCGTACACTCTGTGTTGCGTACACTCTGTGTTGCATACACTCTGTGTTGCATACACTCTGTGTTGCATACACTCTGTGTTGCATGCACTCTGTGGACATTCTCTTGTTCTGTGCATTTAAGAAAAAACATATTCTTCAGCACTGTAAAAAAACACACATTCTTAAATATGCATCCCTGTGGAGACATCTTTTGTTCTTTCCTTTGTCCCTGTTCCTAATATCTTCCCATAGGCTTTGTACACAAAATTTCTTGTGGAGCACTGCAGTTGTTGGAATTTCTTTATGGAGACCTTTTATTTATTTTATTTTTTTTTGTATTTTCCTTGGTCTCCAAAAAGTACCGAATATGAGCACAGCATGTGGAGTCTTGTTTCTACATTGTGTGGACCTCTTTTGTTCTCATGTCCACACTTTGTGTGGAACGCTTAAACCAGAGGGGTAGCTCATTTTCAACAAGAGGGCATTCCTTTTGGTTACATACCTTTTTAAAGCTTTCTTTCCACTTAATTAGAAGTTTTAAAATATTCACTTAATTAACAACATCAAGTTTCTTCTCATTTGTGGAGAGCCACGGCTGTGCGGTTAAAGAAAAAGGTCGAAACTAGCACATTTAAACAAAAAACGTTGACACTGTTTGTGATTGTTTGTTTGTCTGTTTCTTTCTTTTTTTGGAATCAGGAATGTCATGGTAGACACAAGAATCACACTGATCTTGAGGCATTTATTGATAAATGTGATGACAGACCCGAGTCGGGATGCTATCGGAGAAAGAAGAAGAAGAGAAGGAGATTTTTGAAGTATGTCGGCAACTGCTGTGCAAGGTTCGTTACCAAATGGTTTTTTATGTGATCTGCTTGTTAGTCAAATGTGGAGAGTGTACTATTTTGTCAGTACAAGTTAAGGATGTGCAAAGAGTTGTCTTGAGTTGTGATTTCCTTTATCACAAGAGAGAGACACTCTGTGTAAAAATGTTGCATTTCGTTGTAATAGACCTTATGCACATGACGTCATTTCGGTAGGGCGCCCTCGCCTAGAGGTCAAAAGGAGGTTGCTCATTGGCCATCCTGTGCGCTGCGCGTACAAATCTGTGAGTTTCAATTGTTTCATCACCATTTTACCTCTAAGATGTCGGCTGGATGATGTCAATGCATTGGGGTTGAACAATGAAAAATAGATTCAAGCCAGAGTTGAAGCAAAAACCTGCAGATAAACGTGCCGATGCTCTACCAACTGAGCTATCTAGCCCTAATGTTGGTGGTCTCCCTATTTTGTCAATGTCTTTGTTCGGGGTGCCAGTTAGAAGCCTTACAACCTGTTACTGTCGAAGGTGATGCTACTTTTTTTCAAATATCAAGTAACAAACCACAAAGGAAACTGACTTGGTAAATTTTAAAATACTTTTTGGTTGAGCAAAGAAAAAAATTACTAGAGCAGGACTTCAACCTGCGACCTCCGGATTAACGTGCTGGCTTCTTACCGTGGCTTATGACTGGCACCCTCAAGCAAAGATATTGACAAAACAGGGAAACCTCCAACATTAGGACTAAATAGCTCAGTTGGTAGTGCGCCGACACGTTAATCCGAAGGTCGAAGGTTCAAGTCTCGCTCTAGTCAATTTGTCTCTGTTCAACCCCATACTATCTATTAAAGTGGGAAGATTTAAATAAAAGGTACTTGTTTAAAGTGCCTTGAGGCTTTGTGTAAGGCACTGCATAAATACATTTTTATTAATATTGTTTACAAATAATTTGTTTGTTTGTGAACAGATCCAGCTCTTCCGATGAGGAAAATTTACTCCAGTGAAATATGAGAAGACATTTGAGCAGTGCATTGAAAAGTCGTCCCGTAGATAAAGCACTACAGTCCCAACATGAGGCTGAATGCAGAAAAAAGTCTATGGCATGACGGTTCACAGTAATGAGTGACATAAAGGCGTTATACAGAATTGACAGAGCTGCCATTTCAGCTGTATGGCCAATTCCAGCTCTCCCATCGGTTGATCTTGTTAATTGTTCCATACAAGTGGCACTGATACTCTGCTACTGATACTGCAATACATCCACAACTAGCATAGAGGGCATGCACACCACCAGACACAGACGACAATTCAGCTCAGCATCCACAACTAGCACAGAGGGCACGCACACCAACAGACACAGACGACAATCCACCCCACGCACACCAACAGACACAGACGACAATTCAGCTCAGCATCCACAACTAGCACAGAGGGCACGCACACCAACAGACACAGACGACAATTCAGCTCAGCATCCACAACTAGCACAGAGGGCACGCACACCAACAGACACAGACAACAATTCAGCTCAGCATCCACAACTAGCACAGAGGGCACGCACACCAACAGACACAGACGACAATTCAGCTCAGCATCCACAACTAGCACAGAGGGAACGCACACCAACAGACACAGACGACAATTCAGCTCAGCATCCACAACTAGCACAGAGGGAACGCACACCAACAGACACAGACGACAATTCAGCTCAGCATCCACAACTAGCACAGAGGGCACGCACACCAACAGACACAGACGACAATTCAGCTCAGCATCCACAACTAGCACAGAGGGCACGCACACCAACAGTCACAGGTGACAATTCAGCTCAGCATCCACAACTAGCACAGAGGGCACGCACACCAACAGACACAGACGACAATTCAGCTCAGCATCCACAACTAGCACAGAGGGCACGCACACCAACAGACACAGGTGACAATTCAGCTCAGCATTCTTTGTGTTAATGATACTCTGCAATACATGTACATCCACAACTAGCACAGAGGGCACGCACACCACCAGACACAGACGACAATTCAGCTCAGCATTCTTTGTGTTGGCACCTAAGCATCTCAAAGTCTTCCATTGTGGGTCATGTGGCTTTTTTATTAACACTTTAGCGAGCTCTGAATTGAATTTATCAAGCTGACAACACCCCCCCCCCCACCCCTGCCCCAGCCACCACTGTTACCACATGTTTTATCACATGATCAATGTGCAAATAAGGCTTTTGCCATTAACTGAGTATCAACTTTAATAATAAATAATTTTGTGTGTGTGTAAATTATGCTGGAATTCTCAGTGAAATTTGGAGCAGCTTTCTTTTCTGAATACTAAGTTGTTATTCATCTGTGGGTAGAGACTCAAGCAAATAAAATAATCGCTTCGCATACAAAAATCCTACTTAACAAGAATGACTTACCAGCACAAAATGCTTGGAAATCACATTGCTCCCACTGGTGCCCCGCAATTTTGCCTAAGGAGTAAAGTTTTGAAGGAAGATCTGCTGCTTATAAATAGCTTTGTGTACCATGTTCATATTTGTACACCAATGGTTCATTCCCTGTGTTAGGGAATGATTAATTATATACATACATTTTTTGTAGTGCTTTCTAATTACTCTTGGGGTTGCTGTTGATTTGATAAGGTTTTATATTTATAGTAAGGTTAATATTATATGTGTATCAGCAATTAAGTTCTTCGTGGACTAAAAATTGCATTTGGTGCTGATATAATAATAATAATAATAATGGACATTTCTATAGCGCCAAATCCATTTTAGAAAAATGCTCCCTGGCGCTTTACAATCCAACGATATACATAAAATAATATAGTAATATAGCCTAATCAAACGATAAGTTAAAAAATAAGCTAGTCAAACTAACCAAACGATGCAATTATAAAAAATGAGATAATAATATAAACAAGCACAGTTGAATAAACATAAATACAAAACATTACACAATAGAAATAAGTGAACAGTAAACACCCCTATATAATGATCAATCACACCCCTATATAATGATCAATCAATATGTGGCATGTTGCACCCCCTTGTGTCCTCGTTGCATTCTGTGAATCTCAGGAAGTCTGTTGAGGACTTTTGGGGGGTGGGGTTACTTCTGTACAAGTGGGGAAGAAAGTGCTAGAGCATAGGAACATTTGGGGTGGGGTGGGGTGGGTAGGGGTGACTCCCTCTGCCACATGTTGGGCACGGTACAAACAAAAAGAACCCAACATCTTGTCTGGGAGTGTCAATAAAAATATATACCAAATACAATGGAGTAAAAAGCATGAACCCCAGATACTGTGCTAACATGGTATTCAGTGATATTTTTTGAAGTACTGGGCCAAATTTCATGGAACAAATGGTGCTGAACAATTTTCTGCTTAGCAAAAATAAACAGAATACCAGTCAGAGATGACACATTGTGAAATGGTCGCTTGGCTGGTAACCTTAATTCTAGTAAGCATAATTTGGTTGCGCGTAGCTACTTCTTGTGCTTTAGCAGCTCTATGAAATTGGACTGTGTTTAGCAATAACTGTACAAGTTGTTATATCCAAGTTGACTTCATGAGTGTTAAACAGTATTAGTAGTCTATTTAAAAGAGCTAGGAACGACTGAACGAAAAATAAGGTAAAGTTGTATGTTTTTTATGCTAAAGCGTATGTTATAATCAGTGTTTGAAAATAGAAGACAAACAAAAATAATAATAAACCCAACCAAAGAGCACCCCCCAAAAAACAAGACAACCCCCCCCCCAATTTGAATTCTCAGAAATGCATCCTTGTTGAGCATCCTTTTGTTCTTTCCTTTGTCCCTGCACTCGACAGTTTCCCATAGACTTTGTACACAAATTTCCTTGTGGAGCACCCCGGTCTTTAGAATTTCCCTGTGAAGACCTTTTGTTTTTCCTTTTTTGTTTTGGCCTTGGTCTCCACAAGGTACCGACAATGAGCGCACCCAAGCAGCCACACGCAAACACACGGACAAGGGTGACTTACCAAGAACTGAAATGAAATTGAGTTGTAATTTAAGACTACATTTTAGTCTGACCAATTCTTGATTAATTGATTGATGGTCGGCCTAATATTAGAAACACTTTATTTACGTTATAAATGGTTTCAGTAATTTCTTTTGATGTATAGAAATACCGTATGGAGGTATTGTGTGAAGTTGTTTTTCTTAACCAAGTTATTCATTGTAAATGTATACTAAATTGTTTTAACAATTTAGTACATAAGTTATATTAAGATATAACTTATGTGGTCATTTGTAAATCACTTTTAAAATAATTTTGGCAACAGTTTTTTTATTGTGTCAGTTTTTAACGTTCCCCAGCCCCATTTTCTATAATGTACCTCCATCACCGGCACTACTTTTTATATATTATATATATAGTTTGGGTTTGAACAAAGAAAAATTGACTGGAGCGGGACTTGAACCAACGACCTCCGGATTAACGTACCGGCGCTCTACCAACTGAGCTATCCAGCCCTATGTTGGCGGTCTCCCTATTAGTCAATATCTTTGTTCGGGGTGCCAGTCAGAAGCCATACAACCGTTAACTGCCGTGTAGCCAGGGATCACACCCACGTTTACGATTCAACCTGGGAAGCGGCAGCCACGGGATCACCTTAAGGGGATGCGACTTTTTAATATATAATATCAAGTCATGAACCACAAGGGAAACTGACTGGGAAATTTTATTTAAATAGTTCGGGTTTGAACAAAGAAAAATTGACTGGAGCGGGACTTGAACCAACGACCTCCGGATTAACGTACCGGCGCTCTACCAACTGAGCTATCCAGCCCTATGTTGGCGGTCTCCCTATTAGTCAATATCTTTGTTCGGGGTGCCAGTCAGAAGCCATACAACCGTTAACTGCCGTGTAGCCAGGGATCACACCCACGTTTACGATTCAACCTGGGAAGCGGCAGCCACGGGATCACCTTAAGGGGATGCGACTTTTTAATATTAAATATCAAGTCATGAACCACAAGGGAAACTGACTGGGAAATTTTATTTAAATAGTTTATATATATATATAAAAAGAAAGAAAAACAAATAAAGATAATAAAGCAATATATAAATAATGGAACTTGAACAATTCGCCATTTCTTTCAATCACAAAAGCATAGGCGTGCGACCGAGGGGTACAACAATCCACCCAAATTCGGGCAAAACAGTGTAAAAATTGTCGAAGAAAGCAAACAAACCTTTTTATCTAGTATTTAAAGGCAAAGCATACCTTCGGTTTTTGGAACCGTTTGATTGTTTTAATCCTATACATGTAGGTATATACAATAAAACTAACCTGTGAAAATTTCACTTCAAAAGGTGGTTGCGTTTTTGAGATATCACCGAAAAACCGGAGCGAGTATTTCCACGCAAGAAGAATATTCCCTGTAGGAATACACGATCTGAAAATCAGATTCAAATTTTGGGGGATAAAAAGTGATATATTTTCCCATAACCGCAGTACTTCAAAGTGAAAAGTTTCTCAAATTGCATTATACTATCCAAAGCTGCTGTACTTCTTACCAAGTAAATTTTTATTGCCATTAGTTTTCAGAGTCTTTACCAAACTATACCTTCCTTTTAAGAAATCGGTTGTAATTTTTGTATCCGTATAAAACTTCGAGCAAATCGACCCCTCTACCACCCTTGGCCAAAGAGTTCCCACCATACGCCCTTGGTTTTTAATTCCGTTTCTCAACTGAAAGTTATAACACGGAGTTTGTCATGTCGATAAAAAAATGATTTGCCTCACGTCTAAAGATTTTAGGGTTGTGAATCGCCTTTAGTCATTCGAAAAATGGACAAACTGCTAAAGAAAAGCCCTAGTCGGTAAGAGTGAGTTCACATAGAGAGTTGGCCTACCAAGTTCCGATTTTCCAGAACAAGTTTTTGTAGGCCAACCCTGGAATGAATATTCAAAGAATGAAATGGACTTGCTTATGCAAAAGGTGATTTTGGTGACGAACAAAAGTATTGCCTGTTCTGGCGTCACGGTATTTCGATTGGGGATGTTTCTTTTACGACTTGAACGTTAACACGGTCGTATTTAATTTAGCAGTCTTAGACTGTCCAGATGCCGTAAAAAGGAATTAAAACTACCATCATCGATCCAGTGCAGCGTAGACAGTGTACAGAATGGTCCAACCTATGCAGCATAGATCGGTTCAGGACAACAACAAAAAACGTTCATTCAAAAATAAATATTAAACAAAAAGAAACAAATAAACAAACCTAAAAGTCAAACAACAATTAAGTTTACAAGTTTTCAAGAAAAGGAAAACAAGAAGAAGAAAGGACTACATAAAGCCCCGGTGGGACAGTCGCCGTTGCACTGCACTGATGTCGCGTTGTATACAAATGAGGACTCTAATCTGGGCTAGGTCAACGTAGGTGCCTAATGGACCCTCTTGCACGCGCGTCATACGCGGCGACTTTGCCATGCCCAACCATTTTGGGAGTCAACTGGGCCCAATTTCATAAAGCTGCTTTAGCATAAAATGTAGCTAAGCATAACATAATGTAGCCAGTCAAAATGGTCATGAATTGTTGAAGTAATTACTAATGTAAACCAGCAGCCTTTAAAACTCAAAACCAAACTTTTGGGTCAAAACGAGCTCTGAGTTTGGTTTCACAAACAGCTAAGATTTATCTTAAGATGAGTTTTTTAGTGTTACCATTGGTGATTTTGTATTGAGACATCACACTTTTCTACAGCAGTTCGTAGCTCTTTGTGAAACTGGCCCAGGACAAGCAGGCCTTCCTTGTTTCGTTTCAATTTCCAATTCATTCCAAACTCGCATTTATTTTCTTACTTTCCGAACAACACATAACCCCAACAAAATCGAATTTAAGAAGTAATCATAAATCCAGTTTTACAAGACAGAAATCAAAGTAAGTGTGAAGGCATCTTCTGGAAGCCGGGGCTTGTGGTGAAATCACTGATGTGCGGACAAACAGAACAAAAACAGGAACAAGAACGGACGGACAGCCCAGCTGAACAAAGACAGAAATGTGCAAATTTAACTCCAAGGTACAATCAAGTCAGCTCTGATACACACCGGTATTTGCTCAATTCGCACATAGAGAGGCATAATTGTAAATATATCACAACAATTTATTTTATAGCTATGTTTACCATGATCATTTTTTTCGACAGACATCTGTTTGTGTGATCGTGGCGTGAAGCACTAAACATCACGTCAATCATCCAGCTCATCTGCCCCAGCCTGATTTGTCGCCCGTTGTTTGGTCGTTATTGCCGGCCCAGCCATGGGGGAACCGAGCCCCAGACTGCCCATATTTCACCCTTAGGCTGCCTGGCGAATTATGCCCCACCGTAAATTCACGGTTGAGAGGCCAACTTGCCAAACTCAATGCCAACAGGTGATCAGTCTGTACATCCCCACGTTCTTCTTCTCTTTCCAAATGAAGTTGTTTGGTTTTGTATTATAATATTATGTACTTAATGTAATCATGAGAAAAGGACAATACTTCATTGTCCGAATTCATATGGCTATTCGTTGACCCCCCCCCCAAAAAAAAATATATATATATGAGAAAACATCAAGTTAAAACATCATCATCCAAGAACGCTATCCGTCTAAATACGGACATAGTTTTCTTAGCGTAAAGTCATTGTATATGAAGTGCTACTTGCACGGGAAAAAACCCACAGCAGATAGATAACCCATGGTAATTTAATATGGCATCAGGCTTGCTCTGTGGTTTCTTTCCCTGCCCTTCACCTCAGTGGACTCCGGTTCGAATCCCACCTCGAGTCTTGCACGTGGATTGTGTGATCAGTTCCTGATTGCGTGGGGTTCTTCCCACTCTGGGTTTTCCCTCCCCACATCTAAAAACTGAAACTTTTTCCTCTCGGTCCCCTGATCATCATCATGTTATTAGGGGGCCTAGTGCTTGCGTTGTTGGATGTGCAATTAAAAATAAAATAAAATAAATAAATAAACGGGGGTTTCCGAAGTAAATGACTTCGGCTACAGCTATGGTAGTTGGCTGCAACGACAACGTTAGCCACCGAAGAAGCCATTCTGACACGGCCTATGATATGCTAAGAAAATAATATCCACTCACAAACCCCACTACACTTTCAGCTGTTAACCTGATTCTGCTAAGCAAAATATGTATGTGCGTATAGTAAATGTGTCGCCAAAGCTACCGGTATATGAATTGTCCCCCATTTGCAGGACTAACGAAGTATGTAACTACAACTGATGAATTTGTCACTCATTTGCAGGAATAACGAAGTATGTCACTACAACTGATCAATAACAATCTTATTTTAGGTTAGTATAAAAACCACTGGACCA
The DNA here is from genome assembly GCA_023634235.1 of Pisaster brevispinus. Classification (NCBI taxonomy): domain Eukaryota; kingdom Metazoa; phylum Echinodermata; class Asteroidea; order Forcipulatida; family Asteriidae; genus Pisaster; species Pisaster brevispinus. The sequence continues at coordinate 4,393,483 of JAMKCF010000013.1, forward strand.
TCGTAAAATTGCGACTCCCTGTCATGTCACTTGTGCACTTTAATGGCAATCATAACTACTAAATTTCATTTTAAAACAGATGCCAGACTAATGTGCGCTTACAGCGTCGCTCAGTTCGTTATACACTAAATTGGAGGGGAGGAAAACAATACGGCCACGCTCTTTGATAAAAGGTCTTTTAACATAATACGTCCAGGGGTCAGTTTAATAAAAGATGTAAAGAGACGTTTTCTGCTTACAGTATAGCCCACAGCATATTTTCCATTTCATCCACTCTACAGTTTATCGTAAAGTAAAGCAATTGGCTAACTTGCCGCTAATTCTAATACACAGACGAGTATTAAAAGCAATACTGATGGAATCATTTGGATGCACACATGCAAACTGTTCTTTATTTTATACGAAATTAGTCTTTTGCCTTTTTTTCATTACACGTCCAACAGCGTATAACACTATAACACAGGATGGTTAGGAGATGAGCAACAAATGTTCAGCTTTAGATGTGGGAGGAAAATCCCAAAATGGGGGGAAACCCAACCATTCAGGTTGAGACTGAGAAACCAAACCACATGTAAGGTTCCAAGTCTGAGGTGAGATTCGATCGGAAATAATACACCAATTGATCCCCCTTTTACGAAATTGGGCTCTGTGTATAGAGTTAGCATGCAAGATAGAAAGGGGAAACATTATTGTAGGCCCTACATGTCTCAAAACACGGTTTGTGAGGTAGGTAAAACCTTATAACTGAACGCGTTTTCTCAATCCTATAGTTATTCCATGACAAACTGGATTGAAAGAACCACATGAGAAATAAACGAGGAGAAATCCAACAATGTCACACGAACCCGCTTTTGATCCTTTCCGCATGAGGCAATCGGCACAACTTAAGCCCAGACTATTATGTGCTTGAGATTTCATACCTCGCTCCGCGATCTAACATACTCGCCGGAAATATATCGCCAAGGGAATGGAGTCTAATGGTTTGTTTACCCTCGTAATCGCGAGAGAATGGTCAGATAGGAAGCGCAGCTAATTTTCCTGAAACATTACTCGCCCCCTGAGGCTCAGAGGTTTAGCAATTTTGCACCCTAAGAAAAACCAGCTGTTATTTTGCACGGTATCTATAGGATCTGGTTTGCGTTGATGGTAACGTGTACTGATTTGGATATGCATTGACCTTGATGGGGGGGGGGGGGGTACATATCCGTCTGGTGCATTCCATGATCATCCTAGCCTGCGTCAGTCAGGTCCACAGGCTGGAAAACTGTGTTCCACTGTATACTTTTTGAGGCTTTGCATGGTGAGGTATCAATGTATATTCGGTTTGCGATAACACCATGTGTATATCTTACTAGCTATGTATAGATTTGTTCTTAGAGAACGAGAACCTAGTTCTCTAAGAACAAATCTACATGGCTAGTAGATATACACATGGTGTTACCGCAAACCGAAAATACATTGTGTTCCACTAGTAGAACAAATTTCTTGTTTTTCAGAAATAAAGATGGTCGGAGTCCTTGCTCTATCTGCTCGGAGTTAAACTGACACAAAAATGTTCAGGCCCCACGGAATCCGGAATCCGGATCGATTCTTACCCGGGAGTTTTCAGAGTGCAAGTCAGAGTATAAAAGAACCGAGTGTTTGGTGGAAATTGTTTGTGCACAATTTCTTTCAGCGGAAAAGATGTGTTAGGAGAGATTACAAAATAACGGCCCTCCCCCTTGCCCCCCCCCCCCCAACCTGGTAACGCCACTGCTCAGAAGCTAAAATGAGGAAAGACTCTGCCGAACTTGAGGCCGAAACCACTTTTTCCATATACCTGGTAGGTCATTTTGGTTGGGAGGCATTTTCCCAAAGGCTATTTTTGTCTCTGATATTTAGGAAGCATAACATGTTGGTACGTCCTCTATGATTCTGTACAGTACATGAAATATATTGAATTACAGAAGATGGGGGTCACGCTTCAACAGAGATGTCTAAGGCTGAAAAATACAGTGACAATTTTCAGAAAAAAGTGCATCTCCATTTCGCTACGAAAACATAAGTAACACCAAAATCAACACGAATAGCAACAAGGCGTTTTTAGACATCGTCACTCCTAGCTTTTCAGTCTCGACTTTCGGCGCCGAATTCATCATCAGTTCCCATTTCTGTCAAGGCTGGAGTTTAATCTCCTCTAATATTCAATATTCATAACCAGATATGATGTTATGTAATTCTGACAGGGTACTAATTCAAGGCAAGCAGATTTCCTAAACCCTGCAAATGATATTGTAAATTGGCAGTGACAGAGTTGCGTATGGACAGCTCACGACGAAAAACGTTCCCGCCATTATGCTATATAGTTTGTGCACGTGTGTCAAATCTGGATTGGGGGGGGGGGCTACAAAATGTGTCGATTTTGTTTGGTCTCGTGAATGGATTGGAACAACTCACCTTTTGTTCGTACTACAAAACCATCCAACAATGTTACCCCAAAGTATACGATGAAAACTTATCAAAAGGACAGAGGAAATACAGTTGGTTTGACACGAGATGTTGCAACTTGTTAATAAAAGCACGTGGGCAACACTGAGTATCGTCAGAGGCCAGTATCCGAACATAAGGTGACCCAGTCGACCGAAAATAACAAAGCTGTTGAGGTTTCAGCCTATTCGGTCATCAGAATCGCAGAAAAAAAGTGAAAAAGGGGGTGACAATATATAGTAAAAATGCTTCCTTGTTCCCAATCATCGGATTGTCGACTCGCGAAATCATTGCTTTCCTCATTTACAAAATAAATAAATAAATAAATAAATAAATAAATAAATAAATAAAACAAAATATAGCATTCCAAGCACGTTTTAAGGGAAGTTTTCTACCATGACTAAAAATGCAAGGTAAGTGCAAATTAATGTGTCAACACAAATAATTGCTTTCAATCTTACCGATGCTGGGTACACCCTTTAAAGTTGGTGCTTCTTGTCTCTTGAAACTTGCCAAATACTATGAAGATTCCTGAGTGGGAAAAAATGAGCAAAAGTTAGCACAGGATGAGATAAGCTATGAATTAAATAATTCTCTAGATTGAAAACTACCGCCCAAACCAAGTATTTAACCTTTCTTGTAAATTAAGACAACATTTCCTGTTTGTACGGGAGGTGATGGTTGTTATTAGTTCTCTTCCTGTTCCCCCTCCGACATGAGGTCTCTTCCTTCTAAAAATCACTCAAATCAACGAACACCTGACATTAAAAACCCCTGACTATAGCGACAAACCACATATTGACTAACTACAGGTAATTTTTTTAAATGAGGTCTTAATCTCAATTTGAAAAATCTGCCTTAAAGATGCTGTGCGGAAATTTTTCAAAAGTATCACCTTTTTAATTAAAAAAAAAAAAAAATTGCAATATTAATTGTTTTCAACTTTTCAACCCATTATTTAAACAGGTCACACAGTGTCTGTTCAAGGACAGACACTATTGAATATGAGTATTCATAAACCAATGATCACAATTAATTTATTTCCAGGCAGCACACAAACAGAACAAACACAAATGTAAAAACGTAAATAGGTTTACAAAAGACAAACCTGAGGATAACCACGACGATAAAAACCTACAAACAGGACATGGAAATATTCCTTTGACTTCATTCATTCTCATCCCGTTACTTGAATTTAGAAAATTGGTCTCTATTCTATGATGATCCTGTATGGCTCGTCCAAAAAAGAAAGAAATCCGTGCCAACAATGATTTTTAAAACAAAAACTTTCATTAATAGCTCTGTACGTAGACCTAGGCGGTATATTTCCACTCGAAGTCAGGGGTATTATGCAAGTAGGATGGTGTCTTTAAAGGGACATTTTAACGAACATTATATAATATTTTCGTTAATATTTACGTGAATATTCACGATTTGGTGCACAAACCCTTAATATTCACGTAAATATACGTTCTTTGTTAGATGTCCCTTTAAGGCCACCATAACAGAACTCCGCTTTGCAAAAATTAAATCATAAAGTTTGCATGTATGACGAAAGTTAAACAAAACCAAGGTCAAACTTTACCCTTACGGCTATTCATTAACAACACCATACACCCTTTTCACTTCCGCCGGTCAGTGAATGATTTTTCCGGGTGTCAGGAAAGAGAAGCCTCTGATTGGCTGAGGCGAACTCATATTCTCAAGTCACCAACCCCCGGCCACCCAGCTATACCGGTACCTACTTTATAATATGATATGTTTCATTCCATGTTCTCAATAAAATCCAACGGCTTGAATTCCGGTATCCTTTGTGATGAAACGATTTTTCAAAGTGGCGTACGTCGCGAACATTAACACTTGAGGCCCGAAAAGCCATCGTTCAACCTTTTCTCAATTCTTGCAGAGTTGAACAAGTTTTCTGATGAAGGTTGTGAGCAAGGCTGAGTAACTGCAGGGAATACTGTTGAGGTAGGCGTAAATAATAATTACCTTTTCTTATTTTCCAAGAGTTTGCGGACACCTACTTGCACTGTGGATCTATCTGAACTTGTTTGCTTCACAATTAGTTTAGCATTCAAGTCAACGATGTTTTCTATGTCCACATGCACGCCATGGTCTTGTCTGATTTAAAATAGTAACAACTCTACAAAACCACCGCAAGCTAGTTCTCTTGACCGCATCTTTTAAACGAGTTTTTATTTAAAAGAAGGTCTAAATTTCTATCACTCTTTTAGGGTGAAAATTTGGCATTGGAATCACCAGAACATCAGCCACTGCATGTTCCGCAAGTGGAGTAAAAATGTAAGTAATTCACTGGTAAGTTAGATCTTGCTTTAGATCTTGAAATGTACAATCCGAGGGTTCATGTTTTCGAGCTAAAGGTATTGTAGAAAGACGTTTAAAAACTGTAAGAAGATGAATGTCCGAGTTCTCATGGCAAAAACTTCTTTCTGGTTTGCTAAAACGATTGCCATGATGGTTGTGGATGGAAGAAGACAGATGCATCAAATCGCAAAGAATTGTTGTTCTTGTAAAAGATAATATCTAAGTTTGACGTCTTGATGCAATGCTTTATGTCGGATAATTGTAATGCAGACGGTTACGTTGCTTCTAAATCAATGCGGACACGACTCCGTTAAAACATTTTTCAGACAAAATCACACCGTGTTAGTACGATTTAATCGTCACGGTCTATCGTGCAATGTTATAATTTATTACGTTTCATGATCATGAAATCAACACCTTGGGTGTGAGATCCAATTTAGAAAACTACACCAGTTTTTACGAGTTCGGAATTGCACCCTAGAGATACGCGGCAGTAAATCTTAACCAGTCTGTTATAAAGAGTTGAAAAGGCACCTTAGTTTTAGGAAGAATTGTTTTCAACCACCGAAAATGTATTATAATAGGCCTAAGAAAGGACAACACAGAAAAGAAAATACTGTCTAACCCTCTGTATTCTACCTCCCTAGTCTCTTGAAAACTGCACACATTCCCCCACTGATATTCGCGCTCAGTTTTAAAATTTTCTAAACCGATTTTAACAATGAGGGTTATTCGCTTATTTCATTTTTCCACAAGAAGTATTTTGTTTCAGTATTCAATTAAAAAAAATAAAATAATAGATGCCTCAAGTTTAGAGAAAGTGTCCCCAATCAGGAATGCTGTCCGGTGTATGGGCCTACTACTTGATACCAATTTAATTCTGCAAAAAGACAATTGTCTTTCTATTTTTCAGACTTAATGTTAGCAAGTGTATCATTTCATACCATTCCATACCACAGCAAAATGTATATGTTTGTTTTTGTTATGAGTTTCTTCCTTCATGTTTTCATAAAATTGATCTGGGCACAATTTTCTAACGCTATCTACCGGTAAGAAAGTATCGTGTGCTTACTGTAGCAGAAAAACACACTCATAATGGATTTGCACTGTTGTGTCACTCGTTTTTCTCACAAGAAGCGCCACAGCGCTTCTTGCCGGTAAGCTAGCTTGCCTTTTGCTTTGCTTACGGTAAGCAGTTTTTATGAACAGAGACGCTGCAATCCTGCCAATGACCGCTCTGGAAGCCGAAAACGTCTGCGTGCATGCAGGCTGTAGAAAGTTGGGCCCAAGTAGAGGGGGTCGACAACCTTGATTGTTTTTTGACAGGATTCGGACCAATACAGTAGATACTACAGGTGCTAAAATGTTCACCCTTGATTTGTTCTGATCTGCTCAAAATATAAAACAGATCGGATACTCGACTCCGTGAGCTTCAAGGTCTCGATACGACTTCGCGGTTTTATACGGTCCCATCCTCAGACAGATGAAATTATGGTCATAAATCGTGACTCTGTGATAAATCCATCTGTACGTTTTTAAAGACTTCCCCCTTTGGACCATCTCTGCGGGTCTTAGCGCACGTATAATTGCTGTGTTTTGATTCTCCACTCTGAAAGAGGACATTGTAGTCTTTAATTCTACCTCCATGGTCTTAGTGAGAGGACACCACCCACAACAGAGTTTCGCTAAAAAGGATGGGCTCAAGGGAAAGTATTTTTGGGTCTTGATTTCGCGTCTTCGATTCACGAACGAAAGTTTTAGTGACAATGACATACGAGTGGTTATTACTAACCGAAACTTAAGTTTCATAAACTTTTGTTATGGCTTCAAATAACAGTCGACTGTGAAATTGAGAGGTACCTGACACACTATCAAGGTCAGTGAAACTCTTTCTTCAGTGTGAACTAGTTTGTAACAGTGACACGTACTGGCCGTAAGCCCCCTAAACCAGGCTGTCTGCTACTTTCGCTCGGCCCCAGCGGCCTATCCAGGACCGCTGGGATGGGCTAATCAGCTTGCACAGATTCTTGTTCAGGAAGTACGTCATGCGTGCAGTGCTTGCAGTGTGAGTGTGATGCATGATGGGACTGAGCATTAACCAATGAGCGTGCTTGATACGTTTGCCCATCCCAGCGCCTTTGGTTTTAAGGCAAGGCGCTGGGGACGAGCGAATCTGCTACTGGCGATAACAGACCCTGCCCTGGCTTAGGTATTCCTCTGCTTCCTGATTAGTTTTCATAATATTCTTGCGGCTCATGCCATACTTAAAGTAGTCCCGTAATTCTTCAGATATATTATGTCAATCCCCTTGTTGTTACCATCCTCTCTGTTCACCCCCCCCGCTTTCCTCTGCGTGCTTTTATCACTATCATCTGTTTCCACTTGACTGCTTTTGTTCCACCAGTATACCTGACGTCAGGCAACTATTTCTGAGATATGTACTATTTCTGAGATATGTTATTTCTGTCTATAGCTAATATTTCCATTTGCGAGATATTTCTAATTTCCTAAGTTTTCACCTATACAAATTTTAAAGGAAAAGTACGCCATTTGGGGGGAAGAGTAGGTTATTTCTGACTTTTTGTTAGTATTCAATAAAGACACCACACAAACAATCAGGGAAAATTTTTGTCGATTTCGATGTTCGCGTTTGAATGGAAACTTAAGAGGGGGTAGTTGTCATGCAATGTGTGCGGGTTTGTATTAGGCTTATTTCAATTGCGGCAATTGAAATAAGTAACAACTATTTTTTTTGCAGGCTCTTCAAAGTGTATTACCTTGACTTGTTTTTAGTATATCAGATGGGATAATCTTTTGGAGCACTACTGCTGGTGAAATTCATAGGCCTAATCAGTGCGTTTTTAGACTGAAGCCTATTATAGCGCCCCCTCTCGATGATATTAATATGTGAGAATTCGGAGGTTTTCCGTCATAATGATCCCTCTCTCTAAATATGTTTCGTTTGGTAGAGTCGATTACAAAACATTGTTTCAATTTCGAGACCGTGTCTTTCCTTTTAAAAATCTTCCACATTCATCATTTAATTACAGGCGAATTCCGGAGCGGTTTGGTAATTGCATTATATAGTTAAATCCTCTCCAAATGTGACAGTTTTTATTTCACGGGGATGCCCGTGATTTATGTGTGACTCTAAAATAAAATCCAGCATGGTGGCCTTGCTGATTGAGTTTTATGGTTGAAAACTTGAGAGAAAAAGAGAGAGAGAAATATTCACTCCAGTTTTATGTGAGGGATTGGTTTACTTTGTTATGCAGTAATTTTAAGGCTCCACAGTTTTATGGTTCTCGTGGGTCCTTTTTTCGGAACGTTTTTTTTTTGTCGTTAAATTTTAACTTTATATTATAATGGGAAAACAAACACAGCGGCCGGCACAATGTAGAGACTGTGATCTGCAATGAACAACTGGAAACTGTTTTCACACAAAGATATTACTGTAAAATCAACAATTTTATGCAACTGTGACATTCGAAAAAAACAATTCTAACTTCTCAATGTAGAGACTTTGCAATGAAATTATTGGCCACTTTTTAAATACAAAGGTAGGCCTGCCGACTTAAACATTTTCACAGTAGAGAAAAACAGCTGTAAGCTCCCTTCATTCAACTCTACTTTTGAATATTTGCTTTTGCAATCAAAATTACATCAACTTTATTTGTTGTGCTTTTCTTTCCAGATTTATTGTACGCCAAGAAACTGTCAGAAGACAAAGACTGGTGGTTCAGTTGAAGGTGCTTTGGAGCTAACTGGACGTAATAGGAAGTCTAATTAGTAATAGTGTCAATCGGAGCGTGTCAATCCACAGAAGGATGGACCGAAGAAGTGTTGGACGACTCGTCACCGTTATGATCATGCTGATGGGAATGGGAGTATCAACAGGTAGGTTCACACAAACTCACCAATTAATTAGCAGGAGCGGGGCGGGAAGAGATCAATTCTTGAGAGGGTAGGAAGGGGCCAGGATTAACGAAATGGGAGGTTTTGGACCACTGGCAATTAGACTAATTATGCGCAACATTATCAATGTTTACGTCTAGTTCTGAGCATGCGCACATTTTCGACAATAATTGGTTCACCTGGTTAGTTTGCAACCACGAATTGTCCTCAATAATTTCACATTGTCATGACAACTTGAATTATGTCAATGTAAGAGTCTGGAGGCATGGAAAGTTGCGCCTTCAATTTCACGAAAACGTCCCTAATTTTACAACCATTATTAGGTTATCAAAATTCACTCCAATCTGTTAAGAATTTGTGTATATATATATATAAATATATATAAAAACAACATCAAACAAACAAACAAACACCCCAACAAACAAACAAACAAACAAACAAACACCCCAACAAACAAATAAACAAACAAACAAACAAAAAAACAAACAAACACCCCAACAAACAAACAAACAAACAAACAAACAAACACCCCAACACCCCAACAAACAAACAAACAAACAAACAAACAAACAAACAAACAAACAAACAAACAAACACTTGACTGATATGTTTCCATAAAAGCGTACGAGTTTCAAAGTTTCCCTTTTCTTTTTTTAAATAACCGGTACTTTAGAAAAAGTTGTCAGTTCCGTTTGAATTGGTTGTTTGGGTTGTTTTCTCCAATTAATTCAAATAAGATACCAAGATTATTTAAATATTAACTGTGCTGTTTTATTTTAATCTTTTCTGCATGTGTGAAGAGGGGTCTACTGCGTCCAAAGGCTCTTGGCTAGGTGACTGGGGGCCGAAACACTGGCTGGAGGAGTTGTGCCACTGGGCCGGTAAGTTGATTTAAGACAATGAGTTCTACAGTGTCTGTTCAATAATGGAACACAATAATTGTTTTAGTATTTTGTAAAAAGAAAGATTCGGCAATATTATGATTAATGTATGTATATAATTCAAATAATATTGGATACTACCCACTGAAGAAAGGTAGAAGCTGAGTGATTGATCTATAACCACACTTTGGACAATTAATTTTGTGTGTCTTCAAAATAAATAGTCAACAAGCTTGGATTGGTGCTTTCTTCTTTCTTTCAACGAACAACTTTTTTTCCTTTTCCCCTCCTTTTTTTATTTGTTACTTTTTTTTGAGGGGGGGGGGGATTAACCATCGACCAAACTGGCAAAAACAGTGGATGGGCGCAATTTATCACCTGTCAAAACAACAATAAATTTCTTTTAAAACACGCCAAATACCGTATACGAATAGGTACATTTTCCAAAACTCAATTGCTGAAAATACCAGCTAGGCCTACTTGTTGTTATAGGAAGACTCAAAAGGCTCAAACAAATTACAGAATTACTTATTTGTAAATATCTCAGTAACTTCTGTGCTAGAAGTTCTTTAGCTTATAGACGATCTCCAGCAAGATAAGTAAATATTTTTAATTTTTTTTTAAGCTGTAAAAAGTAGGCCTACAGTGTGTTATTTTGGTTTGCCGAACGTAAATCAATGCCATATACACTTAATAAACAACATGCCGTTTATTTACATATTTTAAACTTACACTGTAAATTTTAACTGAAGGTTTTTTTTTTTCTGGCACGTTTCCTGCAATTCTGGGTAAACTTCAAATCAAAATAAAGCCAATGAAGCTGGTTGAAAGAATAGTTTTTCAGGGGTTTGTTTTGTCTGACTTGCATCTCTCTGTTTCGTCAAACCAGGATTGTGCGGCTCTGTCTGCTTCGGGGACCTGGGTTGTTTCTCTGACGATCTACCGTGCCACATGGACTTCTTCCCACCGATGACCCCGGAGGAGATCGGCACAAGATTCACGCTGCACACCCGGCATCCTCGTAACATGCCATCGCCATTGAATGGGAGCGATCTGGGCGGGATTTGGAGGCTTGATTTCGACGGCAGACGCAGATCCGTTTTCATCATCCATGGATGGGGAGAGACGGATGATAAACATTGGGTGACGGAGTTGAAGGATGCGCTGCTGGACAAAGTAAGTTTGTAATTTAACGGTTATACGAATATTAGTCTTTTAACTGGTTGCCATCAAGTAGGTCCTGTAAGCCCTTGTATACAACGTTAACTCTCCATGTTATCATTGCAGACGTTCGTTGTTTAATGATACTGACACATTTCACTGTGGTGGCAGAATATGTGTGAGGGCTGACATAGTAACCTTTGAAAATACACGTGTAATCACTCAGTGAGAAAACTTATTGCATCGTGGATAATACACAATTTCGTTTTAGTTTTTCTCTCCACTCATGATTATGAAATTCGCTTTAATAAGAGTTTTGTAGAAACACACACGCACATCCTTACGGATGGTGGCTTGTGGGGTCCTGCTATTGTTGTTCTACTATTCCCTTTTCTAAAGAATTCTCCTGTGGGGTCCAGGTTGAACAAAGAATTCTCTTGTGGGGTCCATTGTTCCATTGTTGAAAATACCAAGATCAGGTGGGATTCGAACCAGTAACATAAGGTTGCTTGTAATTTCTCTTGAAGGAAGATGTCAACGTTATCACAGTCGATTGGTCGGATGGAGCCGATGAACTAAACTACATGAAATCTGTTCAGAACATCCGTGTCGTTGGTAGAGAAGTGGCCAATCTGATCAAACTCATGCAAAACCAAGTAGGAATGGAACCAGCTACGGTGCACCTTATCGGTCATAGCCTCGGGGCACATGCGGCTGGATATGCTGGCAAAGCCGTCCGTAGAATCGGCCGCATAACAGGTAAATAATTTGACAGTTCTTGTCCCACCAACGCTCTTTTTAAAGTTCCTTAAAACTTGTTAAAAAAGCATAGCTCCAGGGATAACTAATGAAATTTACGTATGAACAATACTTCAATCTGATTCCTGATTGGTGCGTTCATCTTTACTTAACTATAAAATAATAACCAGTTCCTGGTTGGTGAACCATTAATAAAGAACTGTTTCATTACTACAAGTCGCATTCATTCGCCCAGCTGCAGTTTTACAACTAGCCAATTCCCATCTGAAACTGGCACAGCAGAATAATAACAATGTATTGTTGAGCAAAGAAAATAATTATAGCTAAAGTTGAACTTGAACATGAACATCAGGCCTCCGGATTTAACGTGCTTGCGCTCTACGAGATGAGGTGTCTGGCCATATAAATGTTGGCGGTCGATCTATTTTGTCAATATCTTCGGGGTACCAGTCAGAAGCCATTGTGTTTTATTACTTGATGACATTTTTGAATGAGAGTAGTATGTTTGTGTTGACTTAAATCAACTTGTGAAGCTATGACTGGTCAAAACAATATAATCAATAAAAAGGTTATACAACAACAAAACACTGGAACAAGATGAAACAAAAAAATAAAAATAATTGATTTGTGTTTACAGGACTAGACGCAGCAGGACCCGGGTTTGAGAACGCAGATGCAGGCTGCCGATTGGATCGTACAGATGCCACGTTCGTTGACGTCATACATACGAGCTCCAATAGACTCATTGAAGGAGGAGCTGGCCTTGAGCAGAAGGTAAAAATAAATTAAAATCTAAAAAAAAGAAAGGAAAACAAACCCAAACACACGCAACAAACAAACACAAAAATGGGGTGGGGGTAACCTCGAACACCAAACAAAACGCACACAAAAACCCACCCCATACTGTCAAAGGACGAATGATGACGAATGTTCGTTACATCTTGTTATCGTTTAAATTGAACGGTGTTACGTGAATGCTCAACCTTTGTGGCATTAATTTGTACTCCATTTCCCCGCCAAATTAAACAACTGTTTCGCAGCGAACAAAATATTGAACAGCTTTAACAAAAAATTGAACAGCTTTAAAAGCTTGATCTTTTTCTGTAATTTTTTTCTCGTAGCTCGGCCATGCTGATTTCTATCCGAATGGCGGCCATGACCAGCCTGGCTGTAAGTGGTGGATGCTCGGCTGCAACCACGCCCGGTCGCATGCCTACTTCATCCAGAGCGTGCACGACTACTGCCGATTTCCCGCGGTGCCCTGTGAAACGTTGGAGGACTTTCGAGCGGGGAAGTGTCGGTCGTGTGGTACCAGAGGATGCTCTTCCATGGGGTACAAGGCTGACGGCACCGTTTCTCACGGAAGCTACTACTTGAAGACGTTGAAGAAGAGTCCATACTGCAACTTTAAGAACTATCGCCACAGAGACAAGTTTCGGAGACAGGGGTCCAAGAATGAGATATTTAGTATGAAGAAAGGACACCCCAAGCCAATGAAAAAAAAGCGTCAGAACTTTAATGTCTGAATAAGACCTAGTGGTCAGAAAGAAGAATTAAGTGATGATCCCACCATCAGCGTTGAGAAAAAGAACTCGGGAAAAGTTGTGAAAGATGCTGTCATGTTCTAAACGCAGGCCTATCTAAAAATGTGGCAAACCTGCCCAAAGAAGTGAAGACGTTCTGGATAGTCTATTTTTTTTATACTGAACGGCGAATTTAAGTGATTTCAAACTGTACTTTAATCCAGCTCCATTCAGTCAGTAATAAAGTGTACATATAAGACGAAGTGTTTTTTTTTTAAATATTGTCTGGTTTATTTTCCCCCGTGGAAATAAAGATAAACGTGCTTCGCTTTATCGAGCTATGGTCAGCAATCGATCAATAAACTGTAAAAAGCTGTACTCAAACCTAAATCACGCAAAACATTGAGTCCATCAACTCCAAGATGGAACATGTGGGAACTCATAGGTTCGATCAGTTATAAATTCAACAATAGGGTAAACTCATATTTTGATGTGGAAAAGATAATTATCAACAACCCTCTCAAAGTTACTAATCCAATTGAGTGGTGTGACCAAATTGTGCCTCCTTTATTAGGCCTACGTGTGGTTTATACTTACAGCCTAGCTCTGTACAACTGTTTTCAAAATTGAACAAAAGCGATGACAAAAAAATACATGTCTGAGATTACTAGTTTTCTACTGTCTATATAATAACCATTGCATAACTATTATTACGCAAAGAGCATCCTAGCTGCCGGCAAAGGAAGAACCCGCGTTGACTTAGCGATGTGTGTGGTGCATACTCACGGGCATTTTTTTTATCGTTTACCCACAGCGCTGCTGCCAATGAGCAATGAGCACCCCCCCTCCCCCATTCTGATTCTGTTCTAAAGGGACAACAGCGGCATGAAACTATTATAAGAGTCAACCAAAATATTTCGGTTAATTAATTTTTCTTTTCGGTGTTTACTTTCAGTAATAGCTTGTTAGGCTACAAATAGCCCTTTACGAAAATGTAGGCCTAACACAAAGTATGAAAATACATTTTGAAGACCACCCTCCCTGCGCTTATTTCAATTGCCGCAATAGAAATAACCCGTATGCACTGTCACCTCGTAGGCAACTGATTGGTGATTCACATTACCGTTCGCGTTAAGAAAAGACAGTTAAAGGGGGACTGCAAACAGAACTATCACATGTACGTTCTAAATGAGCCAGGGCTGCAATACTCAGGTCATCTTAAACCTGTAAGATACATTTTAAAGGGCTTCAATGATGTGTAGACTATTCACGTCCCAATGTAAATTGGTTTATTGTGCCCATGCCTATTAACAATACAAACTGTATACTGGAGCACCAACAGTTTCAACAAATGAAAAGAATCAAATCTAGATGTTTTCGGCGATAATTTGCAAAGCTCTGCGTCAAATTCAAATCAAACACAATTTTCTATCAGGTGATTGAAAGAACAATATAAAGCATCATAAAGTATGTACTTCAACCCACGGACTCGGAGTGAAGGGTGCACAAGATAGCATCGTCTGCCTAAAGTACAGCCGTTCAACCATAGAGTTTTGGTCCTACTAATCAAATAAAACGCACATAAACAACACATATCACATCATCATGGCCATTGTTACAATTGACATCATTATCTTTGAGCCATCACTCCTCAGAGATTTTTATGTCGTTAAACCCGCAAGTTGACTACAGACTACTATCTATTACAAAATAGCTTCTATAGCGTAAACCTTCGCCACCCTACCGTTCATCCCGGCCCCTACTCGCCCGCAAAAGCATAACCATACATTTGCCGCAAAAGGTCACCATAGATAATTATTGCTCTTATGTTAGATTTGCCCAGTTGTGCGGAAACACAGCTTGGACAGCACGGTCCCAATTTGTTACACAGTTGGGATGGCCCAACTCCAACTATGCCTGGGACCCGATAGTGATAGTGATATACTGTATAGCGATAACAGCGGCGGGGGCTGGTAAGTGATACATGATAATTACCATGACCTTTAAAACCTGACAAAAAGCCGCATGGTGAAACTGCAGCTTAAGTTGGGCTGAAGTTGGGACCGGTCCCAACTATAGTTGGGCTTATTGTAATCTTTGGACGGAACATAGCTCATCACGTGACACGATACATACTTAAATACGTCACACTGCAAACCGGCCTATACACAAGTTCTGCGTTTACTTTTAATATAATACTCACTGGTTGTTGCCGAGTACTGACTGCAGTTTAGCAAAAGGGTACAGTTGTCACTGTGTGCATTACGGTTTGAACAACGCATATACTGACTGCTACTATAGCTGGTACTACTAGACTACAAAGTGCAGGTAGGGCTAGTTCTTGACCTTGGTGGATGCTGAAAATGTTTTCAATCAATACGATGATTGTCGTGGCAGTAGTTACATTGCCGCGGCCCATTGCGACCATGTAAATTAATGTGTGCTTATACGTGTACCATACCGGGGAAGGAGGGCGTGGTTTTTGCGTATAAAATATTGTAAATGCAATGTGGGGGTAAGGGTGATATTATGGATTGGTAACGGTAATTTTAAACCGTAAGCATCTTGAGTGGGGTCGAATCGTCTCCTGCCCGCACCTGTCGCGTCCCTGTTCTCAAACTACGAGGCATCGTTTTTATTTATTTATTTATCTGTATCTTTTTCTTTCTCCCCCTTTTTTTTTGGGGGGGGGGGGGTGTTGCACGGCCGGAGTTGAGTATTAGAATGGGGTAGGGGATCTACCTGGCAAATATGCATGCTTGACAAAAGGACATAGAGGCCCTAGGTATTTCGAGATGTCAAGACTTGTGTTCAGTTAACTGACATAGGCCTAAGCAATCCATGGGTTTCTTTGCATGGAAATTACAAAGGGTACGGTACTAATGCAAATTGTGAGTTTCTGTGTTATTTTTGACGTTCTTCTGTATTCAAAAAATTATATATTTATTTGTTTCTTGATTTCCTTTTTCTCTTTACTTCTTTTTTACTTTGTTTCTTTGTATCTCTAATACTTCATTTCTTAAAGAGTCCTCATGTGATGATTGGGAAAAATTACGGTTACTAACCTCACGTTATAATGTGATAAATGCCATTCTAGATCGATACCCTTCCAGTGCAACACTGCGTGTTGAGAGAATGTTGAACGACTAGGAAAGCTGAGGACTACAGTGCAGTAGTTTCCTGACAATAGAAAGTGAAATATTTGAGAGGAATAATAATAAAATACGTGTGTTTCATTTGCATCACGACTATTGTTCGAGAGAATTTAGCTTCAAATCATTTTAGTTTTGTATTTATATTTATTATTAATAGAGCTAACCCAAGAAAATGGCTGAAGCTACAGTTCCGTCTGAAACGACTTTCAGGATAAGACATGTTCACATCGAATGCCCAATCTGCATTTCTCGTTTCACCGATCCCAAACTTCTGGACTGTCTGCATATCTTCTGCCTAAAGTGCCTCGAGGAACTTGTTGTACACAATGATCCGAAGACTAAATCTATCACCTGCCCAATGTGTAAAAAGGAAACGGCGATCCCGGATACAGGTTTATCGGATCTTCTTAACTGTTTTTTCTTGAGTTCGCTTCTCGATGACGTCAACAATCAGGAGGGGTTGAAGGAGGGCAACAAGATTTGTGTCAAAACCTGCGAAGGATGTGATAAAGGTCTTGACGCCGACTCACGGTGTGTCGACTGTAATGCACAGTTTTGCAAGAAGTGTCTGGAAAACCATGCGAATTTTATAGATACGAAGCGTCACCAAATATTGAAAGTTGACGGTTCGTCAAAGGAGGAAATCGAAGAGAAAAGAAAAACTGTGAAGTGCAGAAAACACACCGACCTAGATGTGTGTTTTTATTGCGACAATTGCGATTTACTTGCATGTCCGAAATGTGCACTATTTGACCATCGGAAATTAGACCATAATCTTTCTGAAATTAGTGATTCCATCCTGTCTAATCGTCAACAAGTTGAAGAAGCTTTGAAGAAGTTTGATGACTGCCGGAAACAATTCCACAAAATAGATGACTCTATCAAGCACTCACAGCATAGATTACAGCTCATGGTGGACCGAGCTCTTCGTGATATTGTAGCTAAGGAGGAAAAAGAAATCGCTAAAATAAGAAATGCATCTCGACTCCTTCAAGAAAGAGTCTTTCAAATCGGTCAAAAGAGAGGAGGAGAATATGAAAGCATACTGAGCCGTAACCGCGATAAGATGAACCGAGCAGATCAGATCGTGACTTCAGTCAATGGCTTGATGCAACATGCTGATGACTTTGAGCTGTTGAATCTCAAACCAAAGGTGATGCACAACTTGGAATTCTACAAGAAGCTCCAGTTTGAAACAGTGCAGCATAGCAATTCATTCATCGGGTTCGAAGGTCGTGATGTTTACATTGATGTAGATCTTGGTGGCATACTAGAAGAAGAGAAATGGGAGCTGAAAACAGAGTTTGGAAACGAAGGGGAATTTAAAAGGGCAGCGGACGTTGGTTGTCATCGACATAGGGCACCAACAAATATCCACAATCACCTCGACGGGGTGTTATAAATCTACAGGTGTGCAAAGCGAAACCGTTGAAGGTGAACTAGAAAATCCTTGGAGTGCCGTAGTTACACCTGACGACCTGCTTATGGTTACTGACGGGCAAGATGTCAAGGTGTATGACAGTGAACTGGTGTACATTCGTCAGTTCAGGCCGTCACAGGATACGATCGGGGAAAACTCAAATAGTGAACCTGATGGTATTGCAGTTGACAAGATGAATCGGGTAGCAGTGGCTGACGTAGGAAGGAAGGTGATATCTCTCCATAACATAGATGGATCCATAATTTCATCAATACCTTGTGACGAGATTGGCGACTTTTGTCCTCTTGCTTTAAGCAGCAGCAAAGAGCGTCTGATCATATCAAACTGCACGGAGGAGAAACTAGTGTGCCTGGATTTCACAGGGAACGAGGTGTTCAACATCAACACTTCAATCGACGGTGAACCAGTGAATCCTGTAGGTTTGTGCTGCGATGATGCCGATGACCTGTACGTCGTTTGTTATGGGACTGATCATGAGGAACATCATTACGATGTATCTGGAGAGTACATCGGTCGGGTAGCTCATGGCTTGAGCGATCCTCAAGGCATGACGTTTTCTCCTGCCGGTGACCTGGTCGTGGCTGACAGGTTTTCTGTCAAGATCTTTCATCGTGTGTAAGTGTCGATGACGTCTTGTTCTAGAAAAGCAAACGACTCCACAAGAAGACACAGCAATTTTCAAACATTCCTTCAGGATAGACATCATTAAACATGCACATAATGCGCTGACATTAAAAGTAAATTTAAGCCTGTGGCTACTTGGTCCCATTTTTTAAGCATTGCAACTTTTTGGGGGATGTTATATTAATGGACCCGCCCAATCCCGAAAAGTTTCCTCACGGAATTTAAGCACTGTGTTCGGATTTGATAACATCCCCAATCAATCTGACAATTAGTTGCCTGTGACAAGTCACAGAGGAATGTTTAGTGAACTAATACTTTGCATTGCGCATTGCTTAAATGATCACATAAAATTAGGTTGTAGATGTATACAACAGTTTTTTAGCTTTATGGTTGTACATATGAAGAAAAACCAGCGCGCAACGTTGCAAATTTGCCCAGGAGGTTAGGACAGTTAGCTTGCTTTATTTTCACTTTAATTAATTAAATTTGCTCCTTTGTGAATTTTCAGAGTTCTTACGTGGAACAATTTAAAGAATATAGACACACATTTAATGTTACGTGAGGAAAAATTACAAGATTATTGCTATTTCTTACAGCAAGTTTTAAGGTGTGTTAATAATAAGAGATTACAGACATAACATTATAAAGAAAGGACACCCTAAGCTATTGAAAACAAGTCTTTACAATTTTATGGTCTGAACAAGAGTTCAAAAAGAAGAATTAGTGATGATCCCTCCATCAGCGCTGGGAAAAAGATATCAAACATTCATTCAGGATAGACATCATCATAGCATGCACATAATGCGCTGACATAAAAGTAAATTTAAGCCTGTGGCTATTTGTTCCTATTTTTTTCAGCATCGAAACTTTTTGGGGATGTCATGGACCTGCCCAATCCCGAAAAGTGTTGGGGCATTAACCCTTCACGGAATTTAAGCACTGTGTTTGGATTTGATAATATCCCCAATCAATCTGACAATTAGTTACCTGTGACAAATCACAAAGGAATATTTGGTGAACTAATACTTTGCGTGTAAAGTGGCGATTTTGCTTTGCTTGAATGATCACATAACATTAGGTTGTACATGTACTCAAAAGTTTTTTAGCTTTATGGTTGTACATAATATGAAGAAAAACAAGCGCGCAACGTAGCAAATTTGCCTAGGAGGAAAGGGAAGTTAGCTTAACTTATTGTCACTTTAATTAATTTAAATTGCTCCTTCTTGATTTTTTCAGAAACATTTTAAAGAATATAGACACATTTAACGCTATTAAGTGCTATTTCTTGTAGCAAATTTTTAGGTGTGTTAATAAGACGTCACATACATAACCTTATAACCAATTTTTGACTATAACTTGATTTCAACACGAGGTACGTGGATCTGCAACACACAGTATTTTACGGATTGGCATCTATGTACCTATTGTCACTAGTTAACGGTCTTTAGTCATGAGCCCTGTTCATCAATCAATTAAAAATATCCGTTTAAGTTGTGTAGATAAGTGGCAATCTATAATCAAACTCATAACATAACCAAGTAAGATTTGATTCGGTTACTGGTGGGTTGAGGCCGAAAATTTTCAGCTTTCGTTTATATGTTATCTTAAAACAGTGCTCCAAAACCCATCAAAGACATTTAAAATATTCTTTAATATCACATGAGGTACGCATGAGGTGTTGCTGGTTAATATGGAGGTACTATTGTGTCAGATACATTTCTCAAAAAAGAGAAAAACAATTGCTAAAATAATGTCTAAAAACGGTTCGCTCGCGACTTCTGTTGTGCATACACGCTTGTTTGCAAGTTGAGCGCATTCAACGGATTTGCACATCAAAATTGGCAAAATCATGCACAATTTACGGTCTTTGGTCTAAAAATTCAATTTGCCTTCTGTGCAAAATCGTGCGTAGTCAGTAGTTAGGCTCTCTAGACTTGGCGTCTCAAGTAGCCTTGACCAAGGCGTTGGAGTTTTATTTGCATTTATTTAATTGTTTGCGGTAAGTTTGTTTTCCCTTTGCGCTATTACTCACCCGAGCTAGAAATGCTCTTCCTATACAGAATGTAATACGCGGCGTAAAGTTAGGGTCGGTCGGGTAACCAGAAAGAGAACTGTGTTTGCCTTTTTGGCCTTAGTCTTGGGGTCTGTGGCGGTACCGGACCTATTAATCGGGGGGGGGGGGGGGTGCAAGCTTAAGTTTAAGGGGGACAAGATAATAATTTGATGTTATTTTGTACAAAATATGAGATGGAATAAAATGTTTAAGCTTTCTTTAATGACGCAAAAGTTTCGGCAAAGTAATGTGAGGACTTTCTGAAAATGATTTTTCCACGATAACTTATCGTCAATAACGACACCCAAAAATGTACATTAATATATCTGTTCAATAACAAAATTGTTGAGACGAACATTAATGTTTTTTTCAAGTTCAAAGATAGTATGTTACACGCGAACCACTCACAAATATTAGTTAGTTCAGTGTCCTTTACGTCAACGTCATCATTTAAATGTATTCCACTATAGAATAATGTTTGTATCATCTGAAAATAAGATGAATTTCAGAAGTTGGTTAGGATTACAGATATCATTAATATAAATAAGAAATAATATGGGCCTATAATTGAGCCCTGAGGTACACCACAAACGATTAATTTGTAGCTGGATTTTTTATTTTGGCAGACGACAAATTGTTTCCTATTTGTCAAAAAATCTCCACTGGAGTGCAGTACCTCTCACACCATCAATTTCTAGTTTACTAATTAGTATGTCATGATCTATTGTATAAAATAGTTTAGAAAGGTCCAGAAAAATGCCATTGGTGTATTTATGTTTGTCCAGACTAGATGTTACTTTATCAACTAAATCAATCAAGGCATGTTGAGTTGAATATTTTGCCCTAAAGCCATGTTGAGATTATGACAGTGTATGTAACCAAATGTTTTTTTCGAGACGGTCTGCAACTAACCGTTCTAATAACTTTAAGAAGCATGGCAATACATATATGGGACGTTATTAATGACAAGTAAACTGGGGTAACTTTTGCAATTTTGAGTACATCGGGAACCTTTCCGGGAACAAAAGAGTGATTGAAAATATTCATTAAGGGCTGAACAATAGAGGGAGAAATATTTTTGAACGGAATATTATCAAGCCCATCATGTCCTGAGCTCTTCTTAGATGGAAGTTTACTGATACGATCTAAGAGTTCTCCCTGTGTAATTGGATTAAAAAAATAGGGAATTAGGAAATTCACCTTTGATGTACTTTATCGGGTCAGAAGTGTTATTAAGTATCTTTGAACCTAAGTCTTGACCAATGTTAACAAAGTAATGATTGAAAAGTATCTGCGATCCCTAGAGGGTCATTAACATCACAATCATTTATTTTGAAAGAACTAATTGGCTGTATTTTTGTGGCGTTTTTAACCTATTATTTTATTTGTAACTTTCCAGGTATTTCTCATGTTATTGTTTTCTTGCTCGCTACATTAAAACGTTTTTTAGAAGCTCTTATCACAGTTGTTTATTTGTTTTTATATCTGTTATATTTTAGATTATTGATATCGAAAGGTTTTGTAAGAAATATTCTCTAGAGTTTTTTTTTCATACAAGGAGAAAATTATAATCCACAGATTTGGGGGTACTTTTTTGTGATATCTAATTTTTTCTTATTAGGCGAGCAATCATCAATAAGTTGGCTTAGCTTGGATGTGAACTGTGAGTATTGTAAATTGACTTCATTTTTGTGTAGAATATTAAGAAGATATTGCCCAATAATGATGATCTTTTGAGGGGTGGCGGGGGGAATTTAAGACAGATTTTGAGGGTTGGCAATTATGCGAAAAAACAGTAGCATAAGTTTCAATTTGGTGGCTATAATGAGTTTCCTATCAGTACAAACAATTGTCGAAGTAAGCGAGGGTTGTGAGCGCGGGGAAAGGGGGGGGGGTTCAGGCCCCTCCCCTCTGGTGACACCACAGAACTATATTACTAACTGTTAAGGTAAATAATAAAGGTTTTTAAAATGCACATCGGTATTTTAATGCCAATTCACTTTGAAATTTCCTGTTGAAACTAACTGCCCTGTTAAGTTTGAGCAAAGTGCTGGTACGAAGGTGACATTCATTGAGCTCATCTATTTATTGTAACCTATAGTTTATTTTCCCGAATGGAGATCCCAAGCTGTTATGAGTTTGGCTGCTGCGAATTAAACACTCACAGGCAGCAATTGGAGCCCACGAAGTATGACCGATTGTAGTGACCGTTTCCGGGCAGAGGTTCGACTCCCCTTGTTGCATATAACGCGACGGAGTCCAGGGTACAAATTTGTCCCTAGCCCTGGTAAGACGCTAGTCTCCGTGTGCAATGGAGGAGTCATCGGTGGATGAAGGACAAACCTGCGTAAAGACGCCGTTCCATCCATTTTCAAGGACTACCCAGCTCATCAGACCGTGAGATATTTTACACCATTTACGTGCCAATTTTATTGGTTTATTGTGCTCAGGCCTATTATATACAAAATGTATGGAGCACAAACATTTTCAAACAAATTCATTAAGACACAACCTGCTGTTTTCAGCAATACTTTGTGAAATTCTGCGTCAAAAAAAAAAGAAAAACAGAAGAAGAAAGAATTCTGTGTGCCAAAGTTTGTATCGGATGATTGAAAAAACAAGTACAGCCTCATGTCGTATCTTCAACCCTCGGGGCGTAGGGTGCACACGATAGCGTCGTCTGCCCAAAGCACAGCTGTTCAACTAACCAATACACCATAATAATGTTACACCACCATGTTAATAATGTACACCACCCATCATGTCATCATGATCATTGTTCTGATTGATATTTTTATCTTTGCAAAGCCATCACTGCCCCTCCCCCCCCCCCGGTGGTTGAAGCCGATAGTTTAGTTAAGTTGTAGTAACCCGGAAGTTGCATTTTACCTCCAGAATCAGAATGCCGGTGTCATGGGGAAATCTGTCACCGGAGATTCTGTCCCCATATGGGAAATTAACATGTGCTGAAGGAGGATGATTCAAAAGAGGGCGCTATCAGAAGAAGTAATGTCACACAGTTCGCCGTATGTGGGGACAGAATCTCGACAGAATTTCCTGCCACACCGGCATTCCCAGTCTGACAGGTTTTTCGGAGTCTGTTCAAGTCTAACATGGCACCCATATTTTCCTACATGCAGTTTTTTTCCGAAGAACTTTCTAGTGACGCTTTTTTTAAAACTCCCAGCATTGGCATACACCTAATTCAATTTTCCCTTCTGATTAATTGTACAGTCCAAAGTCTGAATAGCCGCTATACTTTGACAGTCATTAAATCGAAGCGGTACAGTGAATTAGCTTGTCTTTATAAATTCAAAACACCTTTGGGGCGGGGAAGTGTACGAGAAGAGGTGAGGGAGGTTACCCAGCACTGTTTTCTCTGGGTTTGAAATCCCCTTTCAAAACGAAACTACAAATAACGTGAACCCTTGCCAAGCACCCCCGCCTCCGCAAAAGCAAAACCAGAAATTGGCCGCAACAGCCACCGTAGATAAATATTGCGCAACGTGAATTATGTTGGGTTTTCCCAGTTGTGCACAGCTTGGACAGCACGGTCCCAACTTGGGTGTTACAGTTGGGACGGCCCAACTGTAGCTGGGACCTCTAGAGATAGTAGTAATACTAGTATAGAGCATGGAGGTATCTATTTCTACCTCCGTGTGTAGAGATAACAGCGATCAGTGTGTCATTCTTTGTGCCTCTACCATCTACACATAAGTGGTACGTAATAAATGGTACATTTCATTGCAATCTTTACTTGGGAAGAATTGTCAGGTCATCACGTACACTCGACTAAATTTAACCACGAAGGAAAGAAATCCACCTGACAGCAGGCTGCAGACCACCCATGCATGCAATGTTTATGTACATGTATAATCAGCCGCTGTTCCCTTGCATGTGAAACTACAGCTACAGTCGGGTTGCCCAACTGTAACGCTCAATTTCGAACCGGTCCCAACTATAGTTGGGATTATTGTAATGTTTGGCCAGAAGCAAACAAGCTTATCACATGACACGATACGTACACGTCGCGATATGCAGACATGTCTGGTCAAGGGGTTCAGTTGTCACTGTGTAATGTACATATATGAGGTTAAAGCAACGTGTATCTGACGCTATACTACAGACTACAAAGAACAGGTATGGTAAGTTACTTAGTTTTTTATTTTGACGGTTGTGCTGAAAATGTTCTCATAATGCAGAATTACAATGATAGTTATTGCAGTGAGCTGGGTGTTGCGTCGTAATTCCCTATGACAATGCATTTTTCACTTCATTTAAATTAAGCAATAGCACTTTGTTGCCATGTCATATTATTTCGGGCCATAAGCTTCTTACCTTCCTACCTTCTAAAACTATGACAAAATAGTTCACCTCTTTGCGAATACTTCTTGGTCTTACAATTAAAGCAGAGGCGTTTTTTAGCGAATATGCGATTCGGACAATGTCAGTCAGCACCGTCAAGCCCTTCTGAAATTGGGACAGAATTTCTGAGGACACTAAACACGCTACTATAGGAGGCCAGTCCACTGATGGTAACTTAACTCATGTTCTAACCATACTTGGATCGAGAATATCCATCTTTACAATTATTGAAGTTTTGAAAACGTTAAGTTTATATTTTAAAACAAGTAAACCCTTAAAATAGCCCGCCCTATAGGCAATGGTTTTGGCCGTACCCGTCTCCCCTCTTTTTGTCTCTAGCATGGGTAACATTATAGAGCTGAATAAATGTGTAGGCCTATCTCATTGATCGATAATGACCGAAAGAGGTCGAGAAGTTTTGGATAACACCATGGTCCATCGACGATGACCCGTGACCACTTGGTGTCGTTGGAATAAAATAACAAAAGCTTAGGACTGTGTCCGTAGTGTAGTAGTTTCCTGACCAAACAAAGTGAAAGATTTGAGAGGAAGTTATAAAGTGTTGACTTAATAGTAGCAGTAGTGTAACGTTGGGGTGGAGGCAGGAGCCCGCCCACCCCGCCCACCGATTAAATTTCTGAAACGTTGAGATTACAAAATTACCGGAATATTTTTGTATTTAGTTATTTTTTATTTAATTTATTTATGTTATTGTATTCTAATTCTTTAGAAAATGCAATACTTACAAGCAGAGGCAAGAAAAAGGTAAAAAAAAGAAAGAGTAAAAACATCAAAAGAGATGTGCTATCCCAGACCCTATCTAATTTTATAATTTCGAATACACAGAATCTAATACTAAACACAATTGGTAGGTAAGTGAACTAAAATCATCTAAACAGCACCCAACGAAGCTTCAAGCCACTGAAAAGTCAAACAAAAGTAGAAACGCTAACCAGACAAACTGAAACATTAAAAGTGAAAGCCATTTGAATAGAAAAGATAATTTGATCAAAGTATTGATGAACCTTTGTATGGGGAACATCATGCTTAAGTTTTATGTTGATTATTGTCATCCCTTGACTTAAACTGGTACCTATGACTATGATTTTCGGCAAACCAATGCAGTTCGCTTCCACTTGCATTTTTACATGTCTATTCGTGAGTAAAACCCCCATTTACGATGATTCAGACGTTTGTTGGTTTAGAGCGCGTCAAATTATATGCCTTATATTTTGCTAGAAAGCAACCATTGTACTATACCCATAGCATCAGTAGCTTCTTGGTACCTAGACGTCTAGGCATAATATGTTTGGGTGCAATAAAACAAATATTGACTGCTTCGAGTGCTATGGTTAAAACTCCGACTCCCGAGGTGATCCCCGGAGCGTTCTATTTTCCCGAGGCGCACCATAGCATGAGTAAAATCAGTCAATATTTGTTTTATAACACCCCAACAGACTATTTATCATCCTCGTACACGTAACGTTCGTACGCGCATTTCAGATACACAGATGCACAACTGATTGGGTTCGAGGTGAGTAAAAAAGACGTCTGGGTACTGCGCGCGCCATGTAATAGTCGACTATTACATGGCAAACGACTATCACATGGCCGCCGGGTTTCTAGTAAAACTAAGACATATCATGTGACGCGCTCTAAACCAATGTAAAGGCAGAATTTTTGTAAGGGGTGTTATAATTAAAACTATACGATTCCCTTTGTGATAGAATGCGCAGAGGATCTCTTCAGGCGTCGTAGTTTTAATCATAGGACTCGAAGCAGTCAATATTTGCATACAATACAATTGGTTAGAAATTCAGTTGGTGTATACACACGTGTGTTTCATTTTGCATCTTGACCTTGACGTCTTTCAAACAATCGTTAAATCGTTTAAACAAATTTGTATGTTTTTTAATAGAGCTTACCAAAGAAAATGGCTGAAGCTGCAGTTCCGTCTGAAACGACTTTCAGGATAAGACATGTTCACATCGAATGCCCAATCTGCATTTCTCGTTTCACCGATCCCAAACTTCTGGACTGTCTGCATAGCTTCTGCCTAAAGTGCCTCGAGGAACTTGTTGAACAAAATGATCCGAAGACTGAATCTATCACCTGCCCAGTGTGTAGAAAAGAAACGGCAATCCCAGATACAGGTTTATCGGATCTTCTTAACTGTTTTTTCTTGAGTTCGCTTCTCGATGACGTCAACAATCAGGAGGGGTTGAAGGAGGACAACAAGGTTTGTGTCAAAACCTGCGAAGGATGTGATAAAGGTCTTGACGCCGTCTCACGGTGTGTCGACTGTAATGCACAGTTTTGCAAGAAGTGTCTGGAAAAACATGCGAGTTTTAAATTTACGAGGCGTCACCGAATCTTGAAAGTTGACGGTGCGTCAAAGGAGGAAATCAAAGAGAAAAGAAAAACTGTGAAGTGCAGGAAACACACCGACCAAGACTTGTGTTTTTATTGCGGTAAGTGCGATGTATTTGCTTGTCCAAAATGTGCGATATTTGATCATCGAGCGTCAAATCATAATCTTTCTGAAATCAGTGATTCCATTCGATCTCATCGTCAACAAGTTGAAGAAGCTTTGAAGAAGTTTGGTGACTGTCGGAAACAATTCCACAAAGTAGATGACTCTATCAAGCACTCACAGCATAGATTACAGCTCATGGTGGACCGGGCTCTTCGTGATATTGTAGCTAAGGAGGAAGAGGAAATTGCTAAAATAAGAAATGCATCTCGACTCCTTCAAGAAAGAGTCCTTCAAATCGGTCAAAAGAGAGGAGGAGAATACGAAAGCATACTGAGCAGTAACCGCGATAAGATGAACCGAGCAGATCAGATCGTGGCTTCAGTCAATGACTTGATGCAACATGCTGATGACTTTGAGCTGCTGGATCTCAAACCAAAGGTGATGCACAACTTAGAATTCCACAAGAAGCTCCAATTTGAAACAGGGCAGCATAGCAAGTCATTCATCGGGTTCAAAGGTCGTGATGTTTTCATTGATGTTGATCTCGGTAAAATACTAGAAGAAGAGAAATGGGAGCTGAAAACAGAGTTTGGAAAAGAAGGTGAGGATGAAGGGGAATTTAAACTGGCAGCGGACGTTGCTTGTTTCAGCAATGGAGACATTATTGTCCTCGACATGGGGCACAAACAAATATCCACATTCACCTCGACGGGGTGTTATAAATCTACAGGTGTGCAAAGCGAAACCGTTGAAGGTGAACTGAAATTCCCTTCGAGTGCCGTAGTTACTCCCGACGACATGCTAATGGTTACTGACGGGCAAGATGTTAAGGTGTATGACAGTGAACTGGTGTACATTCGTCAGTTCAGGCCGTCACAGGATGAGATCGGGGGAAACTCAGAGAGTCAACTTGATGGTATTGCGGTGGACAAGATGAATCGGGTTGCAGTGGCGGACCTAGGAAGGAAGGTGATATCTCTCCATAATATAGATGGATCCATAATTTCATCAATACCTTTTGACGAAATTGGCGTTTCCTGTCCTCTTGCTGTAAGCAGCCAAGAGCACCTGATCATATCAATTGATGAAGAGGAGAAACTATTGTGCCTGGATTTCACAGGGAGCAAGCTTTTCAGTATCAGCACGTCAGTCGATGGCGAACTTGCGCTACCTGATAGCTTGTGCTGTGACGATGCCGATGACCTGTACGTCGTTTGTTATGGGAATGATCAGGAGGTACATCATTACAATGCATCTGGAGAGTACATCGGTCGGGTAGCTCATGGCTTGAGCAATCCTCAAGGCATAACGTTTACTCCTGCCGGTGACCTGGTCGTGGCTGACACGAACTCTGTCAAGATCTTTCATCGTTTGTAAGTGTCGATGACGTCTTGCTCTAGAAAAGGAAACGACTCCCCACGAAAACACAGCAATTTTCAAACATTCATTCAGGATAGACATAAAAGTAAATTTACGCCTGTGACTACTTGTTTCCATTTTTCAGCATCGAAACTTATTTGGGGATGTTATGGACCCGTCCAATCCCGAAAACTGTTTGGGCATTAACCTTCGCGGAATTTAAGCACTGTGTTCGATTTGATAACATCATTCCCCAATCAATCTGACAATTAGTTACCTGTGACAAGTCACAAAGGAATACTTTGCATGTAAAGTGCCGATTGTGCTTTGCTTGAATGATCACATAAAACTAGGTTGTACATGTACACAAAAGTTTTTTAGCTTTATGGTTGCACATATGAAGA
Organism: Pisaster brevispinus; assembly: GCA_023634235.1. Lineage (NCBI taxonomy): Eukaryota > Metazoa > Echinodermata > Asteroidea > Forcipulatida > Asteriidae > Pisaster > Pisaster brevispinus. The sequence continues at coordinate 4,422,393 of JAMKCF010000013.1, forward strand.
AAAACAAGCGCGCAACGAAGCAACTTTTTTCTAGGAGGAAAGGACAGTTAGCTTACATTGCTTTCACTTTAATTAATTTAGTTTGCTCCTTCTTGATTTTTTCAGAAACAATTGAAAGAATATAGACACATTTAACGCTATTAAGTGCTAATTCTTGCAGCAAAATTTAAGGTGTGTTAATAAGAGGTCACATACATAACCTTATAAAAAAATTTGACATAGACTACTTGATTTCAACACGAGGTACGTGGATCTGCAATATACAGTATTTTACGGATTGGCATCTATGTACTTATTGTCACTAATTAATTTAGTCATGAGCCCTGTTCATCAATCAATTAAGAATATCCGTTTAAGTTGCGTAGAGAAGTGGCAATCTAACCAAACTCATAACATAACCAATTAAGATTTGAACCGGTTACTGGTGGGTTGAGGCCGAAAATTGTCAGTTTTCGGTTATATGTCATCTTAAAACAGTGTCGATAGATCTTTTTTTATTTATATTTTTTTATTTATTAATTTATTCTGATACGTTTGTCGAGTGCATACTTAACAACCTACATAATTCAATTAAAAAAATATATAAATAAAAAACAGCGCTTGACAAAAAAATTGCTCCAAAACCCATCAAAGACATTTATAATATTCTTTAAAATCACATGAGGTACGCATGAGGTGTTGCTGGTTGATATGGAGCAACTATTGTGTCAGATACATTTCTCAAAAAAGAGAAAAATTTTGCTAAATAAATGTCCAAAAACGGTACGTACGCGACTTCTGTTGTTCGTACACACTTGTTCGTAAGTGGAGCGCATTCAACGGATTTGCACATCAAATTTGGCAAAATCATGCGCAATTTACAGTCTTTGGTCTAAACATTCAATTTGCCTTCTGTGCAAAATCGTGCGTAGTCAGTAGTTTGCGCTCTGAAGACTTTGCGTCTCAAGTAGCCTTGACCAAGGCGTTGGAGTTTTATTTTCATTTATTTAATTGTTTACGGTAAGTTTGTTTTCCCCTTTGAGCTATTACTCACCCGAGCTTGAAATGCTCTTCGTATACAGAATGTAATACGCGGCGTAGAATTCGGGTCGGTCGGGTTAGCCAGAAACAGAACTATGGTGGCCTTATTAGCCATAGTTTTGGGGTCTGTGGCGGCACCAGACCTATTAATTTCGGGGGGTGGGGGGTGCAAACTTAATTTTAAGGGGGACAACATAATCATTTGATGTTATTTTGTACAAAATATAAGATGGACCAAAATGTTTAAGCTTTGTATAATGATGCAAAGGTTTCGGCAAAGAAAATAAGAAATAATAATAATGGGCCCTAAGATTAAGCCCTGAGCCCTTTGTAGCTGGATTTTTCATTTTGCCAGACGACAAATTGTTTCCTCTTTTTCAAGTAATCTTTAAACCACTCGAGTGCAGTACCTCTGACACCACATATTTCTAGTTTACTAATTAAAATATCATGATCTATTGTATAAAATGCCTTAGAGAGATCCAGAAAAATTTCAAAGGTGTGTTTAAGTTTGTCCAGACTAGATGTTACTTTATCAACTAAATCAATCAATGCATGTTGAGTTGAATATTTTGCCCTAAAGCCATGTTGAGATTATGACAGAACAGTGTATTTTATGTAACCAAATGTTTTTTCCAAGACGGTCTGCAACTAACCATTCTAATAACTTTGAGAAGCATCGCAATACAGATATGGGACGTTAATTAGTGACAAGAGAACGATCACCATATTTTTTGTAAACTGGGGTAACTTTTGCAATTTTGAGTACATCGGGAACTTCTCCGGAAACGAAAGAGTGATTGAAAATATTCGTTAAGGGCTGAACAATAGAGGGAGAAATATTTTTGAACGGAATTTTATCAGGTCCATCATGTCCTTAGCTTTTCTTAGTTGGAAGTTTACAGATACAATCTAAGAGTTCTCTATGTGTAATTGGATTTAAAAATAGGGAATTAGGAAATTCACCTTTGATGTAACTTATCGGGTCAGAAGTATTATTAGGTATCTTTGAACCTAATTCGTGACCAATGTTTAAAAAGTAATTATTGAAAAGTCTCTGCGATCGCTAGAGGGTCGTTAAAATCAGAATTATTCATTTTGAACGAATTAATTGGCTGTATTTTTTACGTTTTTTACTTAACATTTCATTGATACCTTTCCAGGTATTTCTCATGTTATTCTTTTCTTGCTCAAAAGACGCTACATAAAAACGTTTCTTAGAAGCTCTAATTACAGTTGTTAATTTGTTTTTAATGTCTGTTATATTTTATCTTATTGATCTCAGAAGTTTTTTTTTGTAGACCTAAGGAGACAATTACAATACACAGATTTGGGGGTACTTTTTGTGATGTCGAAATTTGTTATAAGGCATGCAATCATCAATAAGTTGGCTTAGCTTGGATGTGAACTGCGAATATTGCAAATTGACTCCATTTGTGTAGAACATTAAGAAGATATCGCCCAATAATGATGATCTTTTGAGGGCCGGCGGGGGGGGGGGGGGGGTAATTAAAGACAGATTTTGAGGATTGGCAATTATCCGTAAAAACAGTAGAATAAGTTTCAATCTGATGGCTCACTGACAATGAATTTCCTATCACTCAGTACAAACAATTGTCGAAGTAAGCGAGGGTTTTGAGCGCGGGGGGGGGGGGGGGCTCCAGGCCCCTCGCCTCTGGTTACGCCACAGATAAAACTATATCCCTAACTGTTAAGGTAAATATTCAATTTTTTAAAAATGCACATCTGTATTTTTTTTTCAATTTACTTTGAAAGATCCCAAGCTGTTACGGGTTTGGCTGCAGCGAATTAAACACTCACAGGCAGCAATTGGAGCCCACGTATGACCGATTGTATGACCAATTGTAGTGACCGTTTCCCGGCAGAGGTTCGACTCCCCTTGTTGCATATAACGCGACGGAGTCCAGGGTACAAATTTGTCCCTAGCCCTGGTAAGACGCTAGTCTCCGTGTGCAATGGAGGAGTCATCGGAGGATGAAGGACAAACCTGCGTAAAGACGCCGTTCCATCCATTTTCAAGGACTACCCAGCTCATCAGACCGTGAGATATTTTACACCATTTACGTGCCAATTTTATTGGTTTATGGCGCTCAGGCCTATTATATACAAAATGTATGGAGCACAAACATTTTCAAACAAATTCATTAAATCACAACCTGCTGTTTTCGGCAATACTTTGTGAAATTCTGCGTCAAAAAAAAAAAAAAAAAGAAGAAGAAGAAGAAAGAATTCTGTTTGCCAAAATTTTGAATCGGATGATTGAAAAAACAAGTACAGCCTCATGACGTATCTTCAACCCTCGGGGCGAAGGGTGCACAAGAAAGTGTCGTCTGCCCAAAGTACACCATAATAATGTTACACCACCATGTTAATAATGTACACCACCCATCATGTCATCATGATTCATTGTTCTGATTGATATTGTTATCTTTGCAAAGCCATCACTGCCCCCCCCCCCCCCGGTGGTTGAAGCCGATAGTTTAGTTGTAGTAACCCGGAAGTTGTATTTTACCTCCAGAATCAGAATGCCGGTGTCATGGGGAAATCTGTCACCCGGAGATTCTGTCCCCATATGGGAAATTAACAGGCGCTGAAGGAGGATGATTCAAAAGAGGGCGCTATCAGAAGAAGTAATGTCACACAGTTCGCCGTATGTGGGGACAGAATCTCGACAGAATTTCCTGCCACACCGGCATTCCCAGTCTGACAGGTTTTTCGGAGTCTGTTCAAGTCTAACATGGCACCCATATTTTCCTACATGCAATTTTTCTTCCGAGAGAACTTTCTAGTGACGATTTTTTTAAACTCCCAGCATTGGCGAACACCTAATCCTCTTATCCCTTCTGAATAATTGTATTTAAGAATCACCGGGTATAGTCCCAAGGTCTGAATAGCCGCTACACTTTGACAGTCATTAAATCGAACCGGTACAGTGAATAAGCTTGTCTTTATAAATTCTAAACACCGTTGGAGCGGGAAGTGTACGAGAAGAGGTGAGGGCGGTTACCCAGCACTGTTTTCTCTGGGTTTGAAATCCCCTTTCAAAACGAAACTACAAATAGCGTGAACCCTTGCCACGCACCCCCGCCACTGCAAAAAGCAAAACCAGGATGGCTGCATCAGCCACCGTAGATAAATATTGCGCAAGCTGAATTATGTTGGGTTTTCCCAGTTGTGCACGGCTTGGACAGCACGGTCCCAACTTGGGTGTTACATACAGTTGGGACGGCCCGACTCTAGCTGGGATCTGATATTGATAGTAGTTATACTAGTATAGAGATAACAGCGATCAGTGTGTCCTTCTTTGTGCCTCTACCATACTACACATAAGTGGTACGTAATAAATGGTACATTTCATTGCAGTCTAAACTTCAGAAGAATTGTCAGGTCATCACGTACACTCGACTAAATTTAACCATGAAGGGAAGAAATCCACCTGACAGCAGGCAGCAGACCACCCATGCATGCAATGTATATGTACATGTACATGTACATGTACATGTACATGTATAAACAGCCGCTGTTCCCTTGCATGTGAAACTACAGCTACGGTCGGGTTGTCCAACTGTAACGCTCAAGTTGGGACCGGTCCCAACTATAGTTGGGCTTATTGTAATGTTTGGACGGAAGCAATAGCACTTTGTTGCCATTTCATAATATTTCGGGTCATAAGCTTCTTACCTTCCTACCTTCTCAAACTACGACAAAATAGTTCACCTCTTTGCAAATACTTTTGGTCTTACAATTGTTATACGTTAAAGCCGAGGCGTTTTTTAGCGAATATACGAGTCGGACAATGTCAGTCAGCACCGTCAAGCCCTTCTGAAATTGGGACAGAATTTCTGAGGACACTAAACACGCTACTATAGGACTCCAGTCCACTGATGGTAACTGAACTCATGTTCTAACCATACTTGGATCGAGAATATCCATCTTTACAATTATGGAAGTTTTGAAAACGTTATGTTTATATTTTTAAAGAAATAAACCCCTAAAATAGCTCGCCCTTTAGGCAATGGTTTTGGCCGTACACCGTCTCCCCCTCTTTTTGTAAAAAGGTTGTCTCTAGCAAGGGTAACATAAGAGCTGAATAAATGCGCATCTCATTGATCGATAATGACCGAAAGAGGTCGAGAAGTTTTGGATAACACCATGGTCCATCGACGATGACCCGTGACCACTTGGTGTCGTTGGAATAAAATAACATGAAAAGCTTTGGACTCTGGCCGAGGCCGTAGTGTAGTAGTTTCCTGACCAAACTAAGTGAAAGATTTGAGAGGAAGTTAGTAGTGTTGACTTAATAGTAGCAGTAGTGCAACTTTAGGGGTGGAGGCAAGAGCACACATGTGTAGCCCGCCCACCCTCGCCAACCCGTTTAATTTCTGGAACTTTGAGATAACAAAATTACCGGAATATATTTTTATTTGGTTATAATGTTATCTAATTCATTCATGTTATTGTATTCTAATTCTTTAGAAAATGCAATAATTACGAGCAGAGGCCATCCAGGTAAAGGTTAAAAAAACCTGGGGGGCATCCCCCAACTTCGGCAGCGAGCAACCGTAGCCGACCAAGGGACCGCGCCGCCTGCGAATCCCTACATTAAAAAAAAAAAAACCTAAAAAACAAACAAACAACAACAACCAACAACTTTTATCAAAAGATATGTGCCCTCACAGACCCTACTAATTTTATAATACACAGAATCTAAAATTAAAATGAAAATTTAAACAAAATTGGTAAGTAAATGAACTAAAATCATTTAACGGCAACAAAAGAAACTTTAAACTACTAAAGGGTCAAACAAAAGTAGAAACACTGACCAGACGAACTGAAACATTAAAAGTGAAAGCCATTTGAGTAGAAAAGATAATTTAGTCAAAGTATTGATGAATCTTTGTACGGGGAAGACCATGCTAAAGTTTTATGTTGATTATTGTCATCCCTTGACGTAAAGTGGTACCTATGGCCATGATTTTCGGCAAAACCAATGCAGTTCGCTTCCACTTGCAGTTTTACATGTCTATTCGTAAGTAAAAGCCCCTTTACGATGATTCAGCCGTTTGTTGGTTTAGAGCGCGTCAAATTATATGCTTTATTTTTGGCTAAAAAAGCAACCATTGTACTATACCCATAGCAACAGCAGCTTCTTGGTACCTAGACGTCTAGGCATGATATGTTTGGGTACAATAAAACAAATATTGAATGCTTTTACTCGTGCTATGGTTAAAACTATACGACTCCCTTGGTGATAGAATGCGCAGAGGATCTCTTCGGGCGTCGTAGTTTTAATCATAGCACTCGAAGCAGTCAATATATGCATACAATACAATTGGTTAGAAATTCAGTTGGTGTATATACACATGTGTTTCATTTTGCATCTTGACCTTGATGTTTTTCAAACAATTATTCAATCGTTTAAACAAATTTGTATGTTTTATTAATAGAGTTAACCGAAGAAAATGGCTGAAGCTGCAGTACCGTCTGAAACGACTTTCAGGATAAGACATGTTCACATCGAATGCCCAATCTGCATTTCTCGTTTCACCGATCCCAAACTTCTGGACTGTCTGCATAGCTTCTGCCTAAAGTGCCTCGAGGAACTTATTGAACAAAATGATCCGAAGACTGAATCTATCACCTGCCCAGTGTGTAGAAAAGAAACGGCGATCCCGGATACAGGTTTATCGGATCTTCTTAAACTGTTTTTTCTTGAGTTCGCTTCTCGATGACGTCAACAATCAGGAGGGGTTTGAAAGAGGCGACAAGATTTGTGCCAAAACCTGCGAGGGATGTGATCAAGGTCTTGACGCCGTCTCACGGTGTGTCGACTGTAATGCACAGTTTTGCAAGAAGTGTCTGGAATACCATGCGAATTTTAAATTTACGAAGCGTCACCAAATCTTGAAAGTTGACGGTTCGTCAAAGGAGGAAATCGAGCATCAAACCATAATCTCTCTGAAATCAGTGATTCCATTCGGTCTCATCGTCAACAAGTTGAAGAAGCTTTGAAGAAGTTTGATGAATGTCGGAAACAATTCGAAAAATGGATAACTCTATCAAGCACTCACATCACAGATTACAGCTCATGGTGGACCGGGCTCTTCGTGATATTGTAGCTAAGGAGGAAGAGGAAATCGCTAAAATAAGAAATGCATCTCGACTCCTTCAAGAAAGATTCCTTCAAATCAGTCAAAAGAGAGGAGGAGAATATGAAAGCATACTGAGCAGCAACCGCGATAAGATGAACCGAGCAGATCAGATCGTGACTTCAGTCAATGACTTGATGCAACATGCTGATGACTTTGAGCTGCTGGATCTCAAACCAAAGGTGATGCACAACTTAGAATTCCACAAGAAGCTCCAGTTTGAAATAGGGCAGCATAGCAAGTCTTTCATCGGGTTCAAAGGTCATGATTTTTTTCATTGATGAAGATCTTGGTGAAATACTAGAAGAAGAGAAATGGGAGCTGAAAACAGAGTTTGAAAAAGAAGGTGAGGATGAAGGGGATTCCGAATTTGTATATGCCGCGGACGTTGCTTGTTTTAGCAATGGAGACATTGTTGTCCTCGACACAGGGCACCAACAAATATCCACATTCACCTCGACGGGGTGTTATAAATCTACAGGCGTGCAAAGCGAGACCGGTGAAGGTGAACTCAACAATCCTTGGGGTGCCGTAGTTACACCTGACGACCTGCTAATGGTTACTGACGGGCAAGATGTTAAGGTGTATGACAGTGAACTGGTGTACATTCGTCAGTTCAGGCCGTCACAGGATGAAATCGGGGGAAACTCAGAGAGTCAACTTCATGGTATTGCAGTTGACAAGATGAATCGGGTAGCAGTGGTTGACGAAGGAAGAAAGGTGATATCTCTCCATAACATAGATGGATCCATAATTTCATCAATACCTTGTGACGATATTGGCGTGTTCTGTCCTCTTGCTATAAGCAGCCAAGAGCGTCTGATCATATCAAACGATGAAGAGGAGAAACTAGTGTGCCTGGATTTCACAGGGAACGAGGTGTTCAATATCAATACTTCAATCGACGGTGAACCAGTGAAGCCTGTAGGTTTGTGCTGCGATGATGCCGATGACTTGTACGTCGTTTGTTATGGGAATGATAATGAGGTACGTCATTACGATGCATCTGGAGAGTACATCGGTCGGGTAGCTCATGGCTTGACCTCTCCTCAAGGCATGACGTTTACTCCTGCCGGTGACCTGGTCGTGACTGAAATGTTCTCTGTCAAGATCCTTCATCGTGTGTAAGTGTCGATTACGTCTTGCTCTAGAAAAGGAAACGACTCCGAAGAAGACACAGCAATTTTCAAACATTCATTCAGCATAGACCTCATCAAAGCATGCACATAATGCGCTGACATAAAAGTAAATTGAAGCCTGTGGCTATTTGTTCCTATTTTTTCAGCATCGAAACTTTTTTTGGGATGTCATGGACCTGCCCAATCCCGAAAAGTGTTGGGGCATCAACCCTGCGCGGAATACGCACTGTGCTCGGATTTGATGACATCACAAAGGAATGGTTGGTGGACCAATACTTTGCATTGCGCATTTCTTGAATGGTCACATACAATTAGGTTGTACATGTAATAATAATAATATATTGAATTTGTATAGCGCCTACTGCAGGCCAGCCTCTAAGCGCTTAACATTCAGTATTTCCTGCAAGGTATTTGGGGCTACGTTTGAAGTATAAGACCTACTCCTTTACATAGCACCTTGTAATGGTTTACAAGGTGCTGTGGCGCAATATGCAGCCGATCAAACCAGGAACACCGGGGCGGACCCCTTCTCTTTTCGATAAGTGCACTGGGTTCTTTTTCGTGCGTTACACAACACACGGGACCAACGGCTTTACGTCCCATCCGAAGGACGAAGCAATCATGGTTAAGTGTCTTGCTTAAGGACACGGCCGGGGCTCGAACCCACACTCTGCTGATCAGAAACACCAGAGCTTGAATCCAGTGATCTTATCCACTCGGCCACGACATGTATACAACAGTTCTTTAGCTTTATGGTAGCACATATGAATAAAAAAAAGCGCGCAACGTAGAAAATTTGCCCAGGAGGTTAGTACAGTTAGCTTACTTTATTTTCAATTCATTTAATTTGCTTCTTGTTGATTTTTTTCAGAAACAATTTAAAGAATATAAGCACATGTTACGTGAGGAAAAATAACTGGATTATTGCTATTTCTTGTATCAAATTTTAAGGTGTTAATAATAAGAAATCACAGACATAACATTTTAAACACTTTCCGACATAATAGACTATAACTTGATTTCAAAACGAGGTACGTGGATCCGTTTAAGTTGTGTAGCCAAGTGGCAATCTAATCAAACTCATAACATAACCAAAGATTTGATTCGGTTACTGGTGGGTTGAGGCCGAACATTTTCAGATTTCGGGTTATCTTAAAACAGGGTCGGTAGTTTTTTTTTTATTTATATGTTTTTAATTATTAATTTATTCTGATGCGTTTGATGAGTGCGTACTGAACAACCTACGTAATTCACTTTAAAAAAATAAATAAATAAAAAACAGCGATTGAAAAAACAATTACAATTCTCAAAAAAGACAAACTTTTGCCAAAATAAAGTCTTAAAAATTGGTCCGCACCTGACTTATGTTGTGCGACACGTTCGTTCGTTTGTTGAGAGCATTCAACGGATTTGCACATCAAATTTGGCAAAGTCATGCGCAATTTACAGTTTGCGCTCTTAAAATTTGGCAGCTCAATTTGCCGACTGGGCAAAATTGTGTGTAGTCAGTAGTTTGCGCTCTGCGACTTGGCGTCTCAAGTAGCCTTGACCAAGGCGTTAGAGTTATATTTTCATTTATTTAATGGTTTGCGGTAATTTTGTTTTCCTTTTGCGCTTTTACCCGCCCGAGCTCGACATGCTCTTCGTATACGGAATGTAGTACGTGGCCTAAAATTAGGGTCGGTCGGGTAACCAAAAACAGAACTATATGTTGGCATTGTTTGCCATTTTCTTGGGGTCTGTGACGGCACCGGACCTATTAATCTAGGGGGGGGGGTGCAAGCCTAAGTTTAAGGGGGACAACATAATCATTTTATGTTATTTTGTACAAAATATGAAATGGAACAAAATGTTTAAGCTGTCTAATGATGCCAAGAATTCCGGAAAGTAATGGGAGGACTTTCTGAAAATGATATTTCCCGCGTTAACTTATCATCAATAACGACACCAAAAAATGTAAATGAATCTATCTGTTCAATAACAATATGTTGAGACGAATATTAACGTTTTTATCTACAGATCGATTCGTAAAAACATCTCATGTGTTTTCTTCAAGCTCAAAGATAATATGTTACACGCGAACCACTCCAAATATTAGTTAGTTCAGTGTTCATTAGGTCAATGTCATCATTTAGATTTTTCCACTATTAGAATATTGTTTGTATCACCTGAAAATAAGATGAATTTCAGAAGTTGGGTAGAATTACAGATATCATTAAGATAAATAAGAAATAATATGGGCCCTAAGATTGAGCCCTGAGGTACACCACAAGTGATTGATTTGTAGCTGGATTTTTTGTTTTGCCAGACGACAAATTGTTTCCCATTTTTTCAAGTAATCTTTAAATCACTCGAGTGCAGTACCTCTGACACCATATATTTCTAGTTTACTAATTAATATATCATGATCTATTGTATAAAATACCTTAGAAAGATCCAGAAAAAATGTAAATAATGTCTTCAAGTTTGCCCAGACTAGATGTTACTTAATCAACTAAATCAATCAAGGCATGTTGAGTTGAATATTTTGCCCTAAAGCCATGTTGAGATTATGACAGTACAGTGTATTTTATGTAACCAAATGTTTTTCAAGACAGTCTGCAACTTACCGTTCTAATAACTTTGAGAAGCATGGCAAAACAGATATGGGACGTTAATTACTGACAAGTGAACGATCACCATTTTTGTAAACTGGGGTAACTTTTGCAATTTTGAGTACATCATTATTATTAGGTATCTTTGAGCCCAAATCGTGACTAATGTTTACAAAGAAATGATTGAAAAGTCTCTGCGATCGCTAAAGGTCATTAACATCACAATCTTCTGTTTTGAACGAATTATTTGGCTTTATTTTTTGCGTTTTTTACCATTTAACCGGTAACTTTCCAGGTATTTCTCATGTTATTGTTTTCTTGCTCAAAAGACGCTACATAAAAACGTTTCTTAAAAGCTCTAATCACAGTTGCTAATTTGTTTTTATTCCTGTTAATTTCAGCTTATTGATCTCGGAAGGTTTTGTAAGAAATATTCTGAAGAGATTATTTTTCTTTCTTATAAACTTAAGAGACATTTAGTAGCGTCGTCTGCATAGAGTACAGCTGTTCAACTAAACAATTCACCATGTAAATGATACATCCACCACATCATCAAGATCATTGTTATGATTGACATATTTATCTTTGCAAAGCCATCAACCCCCCCCCCCAACCCCGTGGTTGAAGCCGATAGATTAGTTGTAACATGGAGGAAGGAATGATTTCCTTCCTCCATGGTTGTAACAAAATGCTTCCTGCAAAGCAAAACTACATCGTCTACGGAGGCCTGTTATTGCCATCTCCAGTCTACGTCTCGTTGGTGTGATGTTGCCATGCTGGGGTATAATATCCCGAAAGTTGCATTTTACCTCCAGAATCAGAATGCTGGTGTCATAGGGAAATCTGTCACCCAGAGATTCTGTCCCCACATGGAAAATTAACATGCGCTGAAGTAGGATGATTCAAAAGAGGGCGCTATCAGAAGAAGTTTGTACACAGTTCGCCGTCCGAGGGAACAGAATCTCGACATAATTTCCTGCCACAAGTCTGACAAGTTTTTCGGAGTCTGTTCAAGTCTAACATGGCACCCATATTTTCCTACATGCATTTTTTCTTCCGAAGAACTTTCTAGTGACGACTTTTTTAAAACTCCCAGCATTAGCATACACCTAATTCTCTTTTCCCTTCTGATTAATTGTATTTAAGAACCACTGGGGTATAGTCCCAAGGTCTGAATAGCCGCTATACTTTGACAGTCATTAAATCGAAGCGATATAGTGAATTAGCCTGTCTTTATAAATTCTAAACACCGTCGGGACGGGGAAGTGTACGAGAAGAGGTGAGGGAGGTTACCCAGCATTGTTTTCTCTGGGTTGGAAATCCCCTTTCAAAACGAATCTACATATAGCGTGAACCCTTGCCACCCCCGCCTACGCAAAAAGCAAAACCAGAAATTGGCCGCAACAGCCACCGTAGATAAAAAAAATTAAAATTGCGCAATGTGAATTATGTTGGGTTTTCCCAGTTGTGCACAGCTTGGACAGCACGGTCCCTACCTTGGGTGTTACAGTTTGGACGGCCCGACTCTGATTGGGACCTGATAGTGATAGTAGTTATACTAGTATAGAGATAACAGCGATCAGTTTGTCCTTCTGTGTGCCGCTACCATCCTCATAAGTATTTTTCCTCTGCTTACAACGAGGCTGGTACGTAATAAATGGTACATGTCATTGCATCAAAACTTGCCATCACGTACACTCGACTAAATTTAACCACGGAGGAAAGAAATCCACTTGACCACCCATGCATGCAATGTACAACAGCTGCTGTTCCCTTGCATGTGAAACTACAGCTACAGTTGGGTTGCCCAACTGTAACGCTCAAGTTGGGACCGGTCCCAATTATAGTTGGGATTATTGTAATCTTTGGACGGAACATAGTTCATCACATGACACGATACACACACGTAGCAATGCAGACATGCCTGCTCAAGGGGTTCAGTTTGTCACAGGAAAATGTAAAAGCTGGAATTCTATATGAATATTCATTGCATGCTTGGGTGGTCTGCTGGCTGCTGTCAAGTGGATTTCTTTCCTCCATATATATATTCATGAATATTCACTGTGTACATAGGAGGTTAAAGCAACGTGTATCTGACGCTGCACTACAGACTACACAGAACAGGTAGGGTAGGATTACTTAGCTTTTGATCTTGACGGTTGTGCTGAAAAATGCTGGCACATAATGATTGTTATAGCAGTGGGTGCTGCGCCATGTGTCCCTTTGACAGTGCACTTTTCACTTCATTTAAATCAAACAATAGCACTTTGTTGTCACTTCATATAATTTCGGGTCATAAGCTTCTTATACAAAGTTCTTAAACTATGAAAAAAATAGTTCACCTCTTTGCAAATACTTCTTGGTCTTACAATTGTTACGTTAAAGCAGAGGCATTTTACCCCACCCACAATAAATGTCTGTTTTTCAACAATTGTTCAACAAATGCTTAACAGTTGTTTGAGTTCTAAATCGGTTAAATGTGGTATGTTTTATTAATAGAGCTAACCGAAGAAAATGGCTGAAGCTGCAGTTCCGTCTGAAACGACTTTCAGGATAAGACATGCTCACATCGAATGCCCAATCTGCATTTCTCGTTTCACCGATCCCAAACTTCTGGACTGTCTGCATAGCTTCTGCCTAAAGTGCCTTGAGGAACTTGTTGAACAAAATGATCCGAGGACTGAATTTATCACCTGCCCAGTGTGTAGAAAAGAAACGGCGATCCCGGATACAGGTTTATCGGATCTTCTTAACTGTTTTTTCTTGAGTTCGCTTCTCGATGACGTCAACAATCAGGAGGGGTTGAAGGAGGACAACAAGATTTGTGTCAAAATCTGCGAAGGATGTGATAAAGGTCTTGACGCCGACTCATGGTGTGTCGACTGTAATGCACAGTTTTGCAAAAACTGTCTGGAAAACCATGCGAGTTTTAAATTTACGAAGCGTCACCGAATATTGAAAGTTTGCGGTTCGCCAAAGGAGGAAATCGCAGAGAAAAGAAAAACTGTGAAGTGCAGAAAACACTCCGATCAAGAATTGTGTTTTTATTGCGACAAGTGCGATTTACTTGCGTGTCCGAAATGTGCGGTATTTGACCATCGAGAGTCAAACCATAATCTCTCTGAAATCAGTGATTCCATTCGGTCTCATCGTCGACAAGTTGAAGAAGCTTTGAAGAAGTTTGATAACTGCCGGAGACAATTTCAAAAAATAGATGACTCCATCAAGCACTCACATCACGTATTACAGCTTATGGTGGACCGAGCTCTTCGTGAGATTGTGACTAAGGAGGAAGAAGAAATCGCTAAAATAAGAAATGCATCTCGCCTCCTTCAAGAAAGAGTCCTTCAAATCAGTCAAAAGAGAGGAGGAGAATACGAAAGCACACTGAGCAGTAACCGCGATAAGATGAACCGAGCAGATCAGATCGTGGCTTCAGTCAATGACTTGATGCAACATGCTGATGACTTCGAGCTGCTGGATCTTAAACCAAAGGTGATGCACAACTTGGAATTCTACAAGGAACTTAGGTTTAAATCAATGCAGCATAGCAAGTCATTTGTCAAGTTTAAAAGTCATGATATAGTCAATGATGTATATTTCGGTGACGTTCTAGAAAATGAGAAATGGGAACTGAAGATAGAGTTTGGAAAAGGAGTAGAGGATGACGGAGAATTTAAACTGGCAGCGGACGTTGCTTGTTTCAGCAATGGAGACATTATTGTCCTCGACACAGAGCACCACCGAATATCAAAATTCACCTCGACGGGGTGTTATAAATCTACAGGAGTGCAAAGCGAGACCGCTGAAGGTGAACTCAGCAATCCTTGGAGTGCCGTAGTTACACCTGACGACCTGCTTATGGTTACTGACGGGCAAGTTGTCAAGGTGTATGACAGTGAACTGGTGTATATCCGTCAGTTCAGGCCGTCACAGGATGAGATCAGGGGAAACTCAGAGAGTCAACTTGATGGTATTGCAGTTGACAAGATGAATCGGGTAGCAGTTGCTGACGTAGGAAGGAAGGTGATATCTCTCCATAACATAGATGGATCCATAATTTCATCAATACCTTGTGACGATATTGGCGTGTTCTGTCCTCTTGCTATAAGCAGCCAAGAGCGTCTGATCATATCAAATGATGAAGAGGAGAAACTAGTGTGCTTGGATTTCACAGGGAACGAGGTGTTCAATATCAACACGTCAATCGACCTTGACCTAGTAAAGCCTGCAGGTTTGTGCTGCGATGATGCTGGTAATGTGTATGTTTCAATACTCGATGGCGGTGACGTAGGTACTTTCAGTGTACATCATTACGATGCAATAAGTAAGCACATCGGGCTTGTGGCTCATGGCTTAGACAACCCTGCAGGCATGACGTTTACTCCTGCCGGTGACCTTGTCGTGGCTGATATGAACTCAGTAAAGATTTTTCACCAGAAGTTTTAATGGCGTCATGTTTGGGATGAAGAAATGACGTCACTGAAGATGCAACAATTATAAACATCAAGGTACGAATTCACAAAGCACTAAGATTCATCTTAAGATGAGTTGTCAATATTGCCTTACAGTGATTTCTATTGTGACATCACACCTTGCTTTAATAGCAGTTAAGATTGGTTCTTACTTAAGATCAATTTTTTAGCTCTGTGTAAAATACGCTGACGTTATGGGAAATACAAATACATTGTTAAAACATGACAATTCAGTCAGTTCCTTTTCCCCAGATAACAGTGATTGTAGCGGTACACTTCTACTTGGCAGTGAATGTGCCACATTTTTTAAGCGTTTGTCTATAAAGTATTAGGGTGTGTAAATGTAAAGCAATGCATGTACATATAGTGAAACCCTGAATCAGGAACTATTCTTTTTACTGTCATTATTTGAACGAGAGGCTTTTAGGGCTGAGTATAGTCATGTTAAGATGTCATTAAAATCTAAGCATTTATGTTTATGCACCGGCGTATATCTGAGTTGAAAATGGGAGGAATGATTTTGAAATTTGCAACCGTAGTGTGCCTTGAAGTACAGAAACAGAAAAGAAATTAGATTCAAGATAAAACCAATAAAAGAGACGAGGGAAACGAACAGACAAACAAAAACCAAAGCAAATCCCCCAAATTTACGATCTTAATTTTAAAACCAATGAATAAAATTAAGCCCAAGGCCTTTGTTCCCTTTCACAGTCTACCATTTTCTGCAATCTTACACGCCACCCATAGTCCAAATATTTGTTTGGTCACATCTCCTACACCACTCGAGATTTGATGCCCTGTGTGTGTGCGGGGTCGATATGTATCCAATCAAACTGACGGTTAATGGTAAGGTACAAAGGCACGTTGGACTTTTTGGTAAACTAAAATCACTAAAATCAGCAAATAATTTGCATGTTAAATAAAGATTGTGCGATCATTGCTTAAATTATAGCATGAAATTAGGTTGAATTTCATCTTTCGTTTGGTAGGACACCACAAAGAAAAATAAGTTCGCAGCATAATGCAACAAGTTAGCTCATTTTATCACGTACTTTGCTCTTTCTTGAATCTGAGTTCTTACTTGAAGAATTACATAAATATGATGGGAACACAAAGATCTTACGACCTGAAAATTACTCAGAATAATGCTATTTCTCACAACAATCTTCACTAAAAGAGGCCTTTATGTTTTTATGCGGTGGAATGTCGATGAGTTTTGTACAGTCTCTTCTTGGCAAGGAGAGTGAGTAGTAAAACAATATCCAAAGTGGCAAGAGATTCTGTCCCGCCGGAGATGCTGTCCTCCATTCCGCAAACTGTGATCTCTTGTAAGAGCGCTATATAAATGCCAGTTCATTATTATTATTATTGTTACTATTAACTGTGGATGCACCACACTAAATTCATAAACCAAGCTGATTGTCATAATTTGTAGCACCCAAAATCTTTTGAATAATAAAATTTTTGGGGTCATGCAATTAATACATTTTGTAATTATAACAATGTATCACAACCTGGGGGCTATGTGCTTCAACTTTTGAGAGGATTTGATAAATTTAGGCTTTAAAATGTGTACTATTTGGCTTGGGAATGGGAAGAATGCCTCATGGAAACTGGCAGCGAGTCAGTTTCGGGAAAAAAACATTTTTGGGGTGTTATTTTTTAGGGTTAATTAGCAAAAATTCCGAACGGCTGACCTGCCAAAATTAAAAAAGAAATCTGAAGTTGAGTAAACTGAAAACATATTTGATTGGTTTTCAAGCGGCTGTGAGGCTTTAAATATTGTTTTAGTATTTTTGAATATTTAGCATTTAGCATTGGTTACTATGTGAGTTAGTTAGTGTGGTGCACCCCCCTGTGTACAAACTTCTTCTGATAGCGCCCTGTTTTGAACCACCCTCCTACAGCCTTTGTTAATTTCCCATAGGAGGCAGAATATCAGAGGGACAGATTGCCCTATGACACCGGCTCCTTTTTATCAGTAATAAAATGTATATTAAACCAAAGGTTGTCTTTTGACAATGTGCTGGTTGATTTTCCCGAATGAAGATGAAAATAAAACAATGATTCGGATGAAATAAAGCACCCGAACATCACCCATTATAACCTAGATTACCAGACTATACTATGTGCCGTTTATATACGAAGCCAAAATATGTCATTGTTCCGTTTACTATACTGACACGCAATTGCAGTATCGGATGAATACAGACCACCTGCGACGTCACATAGGGACACATAGCCGGGACACCCCCCCCCCCCCCCCCGATCCCCCCGAAGCACAATCGCTACTTAGGGCACACTTGGTTGGAAATTCAAACCCTAAACTGCTGTAGAAATTTCTTCATCGACTTGTAGTTTTCCTTTATTATAAACACCAAACATTTCGTTCTTGGATCCATGTTCTTATAGTTAAGGCACCGAGTATATAGAATTGTATGTTTAGAACTGTGAGATATACATGACTCTTCATCAGTAGAAGGGACACTCCACAAAGAACTTGGGAAAGTTTGTGGAAGAAGCCATAAACTTGAACCGAAGGACTAGCTAACAATATTACTGTACACTTAGATGTAAGCCTTAGTATTTGGAGAATGCCACACATTAATCTGTATAGTCTCTTATAATATGCAAACAATTTCAAATTGGCAGTCCATCGGTCAATAACAAAGTGTAAACTAAACAACATGTTTTTTGTAATGATATCTGATTTAAATGTTCCCTTGAAAATAAAGCCAAACTATTGACTTGGGTGAACTTTCTTTGCTTTAACGAACTATGGTCCGCTTTCGATCAATCGACTGTAAAAAGCTTCCCTAACCTAATCACGCAAAAAATTAAGTCTATCAACTCCAAGATGAAACTATGCGGGGACTCGTAGGTTCGACCAGTTATAAAGTCAAGGAATGAGGTAAACTCATTATTTTGATCTGGAAAAGATAATTATCAACCCTCTCAAACTTAATAATATACTGGAGTGGTGTGATCATGTTATGCCCCCACTGTATTACCTGCGGTTTACTGAACAATTATTGGACATTAAACTTTTCTCTGATTCTTGCATTTATTAAAAAAAACCTGTTTCAGAACCGTTCAGTCCAAAAGTCTGAAGTCGCTATGCTTTTACTGCAATCTTATTCTTCTTAATATAATATCTATCTATGTGAAAAGAGAGGCTTTTTAAACAGTTTTTGTTTTTTAATTGTTAACTATATATGTTTTTATTAATTTATACATTTATTTATTTTTTGGTTGCTTTCAAAATACGATTTTTCCTAAAGGTACCGACCTCGATCGCAAAAAACACAAATAACTGCTCTCAGCGATGACTGCCAATGTCAACGCTGTGGGCGTCAGAGGGTCGTGCTGTTGATCTCGATCTCAACCATGAAATGTTGTCTTCGTCTGTTGTTCCCTACCTCAGACTAATTACTTCTTTTGTCATAAAAGTGCGTGGCAAATGCCACCCATTCATGATCTGTTCCAAGTTCAGAATTCTCGTCGCATTCCGGATACTGAGATCTCTCGACCTTTATCCGACGATGGAGACAGATGCATGTAACAGTCGTCGTCTCGTCAGTATCTGCGTGTCCTGCAAGAGGTACCCTTGGCAACCAGTGTTTTTCTTGTACACTGAAGAGTTCATCTCTATGAAATCAGTATTTAAACAATTCTATAAGCATGTACTAAAATAAGAGTTACTCTTAGCAACCAGTGATTCTCTTGTACAATGAAAAGTTGTCTCTCTGTAAAACCACTATTAAATCAACATTCTGAATAAAACAAGAAAATTGTGTCCCCTCTAAACCCAAGTTTAAAAAAACAGAGAAACTCTTGGCATTTGTTGTATACTGAAGAGTTTGCCTTTAATAGCACGCATTTGAAAAAAAATGTACCCCCAAAAAACAAATAAATAAATAAAATAAAATAAAATAAAATACAAAAAAGAAGAAGAAGAAGAAGACCCCCCCCCAAAAAAACAAAAAAAACAAACAAAACAAAACAACAAACGACAACCCCAACACCCAAACCCAAAAGTTAAAAGAGAAAATATGTAGGGCGACCCAATTTTTTCTTTACAATGCTCTTCATTTTAATCAGTGCTTACGATTTTTAAATGTTTCACCTTGAATCAGTTGACAACAGTTTCCCAAGTGTTTTTTAAATGAAGTAATTACGGAGGATCAATGTGAACAAGACTTTATTGTAAAGGTAATTAGTATAGAGTTTGACTAACTTGATGGCTTATTGTGTTTAATTTATCAGTTGAATTCAAACTTCATGTAGACCTTCCTCAGCTAAACAAAAGAAGCCCAAAAAGAAACACCAACGATTTAAAAGTATTCACACCGTTTGTTAATGTTCGTTGCCACGACTCTGTTAACAGAATCATACAGCAACACATTGACACAATAGACTGTCAGGTCTAATGTAAATCACCGCCTCGAATTCTTGGCTATATATAGCTTTCAAGTTCCATTCTTAATCTCACCCGTTCACGTACCGCTGCGCATAACAGACAAAAACATTCGTTAAGATGGCACGTGACGACTCGGGTCATGTGGAAAGCGTGTACATGGACGACCCTTGTAATCTATTTAACATAATGACACCAGAAACTTGGGAGCACCAGTTACAACTAGCGATAGTGAGAGGTGATGCAGGCACGGTATTCTGGAGAAGTCGTCCTTATAAGGTGACCATTTTGATCTTTAGGAAATAACAACTGATCAGTAAACTGTTTGTGTGATTCCATCAGTGTCGCGTCCTAACACGCTGTGATGTGCACAATATCAATGAAAAGCTACATGAAAGGTACCAAGATCATGCACGAGATTTCAGGGCAGTGAAAGAGCGTCGTCCTTGTCGTTGACCATCGATGATTGTTTTGACCCGGAAGGAGTGTGGTCGTCAGTTGACGAACCAATGCATTTGTACTTGGAGATACACGTGTTACGGTAAGTCAATGGCTGTGAGAAGTAATTCCAATATGTAGGCCTATGTACATGTATGTATAGTTTGCTTAAAAGACGCCTAAAACATCTCCGGTATTTGAGAGGAATTGTCAAAGCTTAAGTCGGAAAATTACACACAAACATTTTCTTTGTAGCACCCTGCTATTGTATGAGGCGAGAAAGACGTTTTTTTAAGAAGCCCTTTCCCGAAATTGTTGTGGGAAGTGTACGAAAAAAATGAGATGTTCTAGCTGATGGAAATTACATACAATTTACACGGATATTTTAAATTTAAATGGCTAAGGCTCTAAGTTTGTGCCACGGGTTTTAAAACGAACCGTCGACACGACATGTCGTCGCGACTTACAGTGTACATACGTTGCGCACCAGTTTACACATTGTTTAATAATGACACATTTTTAAGCATTTGGAAAAACTTCTACAAAATAAAAGGTGTGTTCTTACCCGTATTGTGTACTGATTGTTCCAATCATTCAAGCAGCTACAGTAGCGAGTCAGAGGCAGTTGACCCGAACAGATGGGTTGTTTCTCAGAGAGTATTACAACATAAAAGATCGTCGATACAATCTCTCAACGCTTTTCTTGTCCGCAAAAGTTGAAGATTTCTGTGATGGCGGCGCAACAGGTGGTCAGCAGACCACCACTGGCTGCTGCAATGCGTGCGACAGTCATTGGTCAAACGTTTCCAGTCAATTTTGATTGGCTAATCATTTTGCTTATTTGCATACTGGCATCAAACATTACCTTATATGGTAGTGGCTATCGCGCTATGTGTCTTGTTGACAAGCAAACTTCCCCGCTTTCATGTTAAAGCTGTCTGTGTACATGTAACGTTACACGATTTACAACGTGCCTTCAGTACTGAATTTAAAAGCTTTCAAACTTGTAAGGTTTGTACAAGCACACAAAGTGATGCCGATATTTGTTGTTATTTGTTGATGGCACCTGCCTGTTGGGCAGTTCCAATTGTAAAAGTTAAAGTACACAACTGTTGCCGTATCTACTTGCATTGTTAGGTATAAAAGTCAGAGATGCGCCTCAAATACTGATTCATTATTCAGCAAAAACAAATTTGTCGAGTGAATTTTTAATTTATCCCGTCAGGTTGGGAAAACGAGCAGAGGTTGTGATCGAATTTTTACTTGATAGTGGCACGTTGTCATATTAAATGGATTATGAAACCACAATTACTTTTATAAACTGACTGTTCTTTATTAATCAATCAAATCATCTTGTTTACATTTTGTTCCCATTCAAAGCAAACTATTACTCTGATCAAGATAAAAAGTTTGGCATCGACCAACCTTCAGCTATGTCATTACATATTTATACCAAGTGCCCCGGAATATGCTTCCTGTCCGCAAAGTTATAATTTTTAGTAAACCGGTCAATGGAAGAAACATACATCTTACAGCTCATGTAGTTTACGCTGTTGTTATATTTCTCATTTGTTTTCATAGTTTGTTGGAACCAAAGGGGCACGTAATCAGGTTTTGTACAGCAGTTATTTTGGTTCAATTATCGAGTTTATGTGGTCATTACGCTCAGTGCTAAGGTTATTAAGGGTGGGGTGATGGGTGTACGGGGGGTCAGGGGGCAGGTGTTCTCTTTTTATGTAGAAATTACACTGGTTTTAAAACAAATGTTCTATTTTGTACATACAGATAATGTATTTGTTGTTACCTCCAAGTCGACAAGTTATCTTACAACGGCATAACAAGAGCGAATTGAATGTGGATTGCTTTATTAAAAAAAAAATGCAAATGGAAACTACAATTTTAAGTCGCTAGAAGTGTTCCCTATAAAAAAAGATTACATTTTTACCCTAGTTTTGCCGCTGATTACGCTACTAAAGTGGACTTTTTCACAAACAAAATGGCAATTATCTTGCCTGCCAAGAAGGTCACTGGAATGCATAATGCATATTATTGTTTACAAAGTGGCATTTATGTTGTTGTTACAACTATAGACCACCATACCATAGTTTATGAGTTACGGTAGTACCTCAGAGGAAAATATCAAACAATCGTGTGGATCAATGCAATGCGGTGTAGATTGGTTTTAATTCAATCAAAACAAACTGCGCATTGGGATCTCTTTGAAATACAGTTATATGATATCTTTTAATCACAATTTGGGGGGGGGGGATATCTAACAAACTGGTGCAGAACGGTAAAATAATCACAGTTTATATCAAAATATATATTGTGCGGAAATAAATTCGAGGATGTGTACCACGTTGATAAGAATGGTAAAAACCAAGCGATGGCATTAAAAAAGGAAAAAGAATATGATTGTATAGTTTTCGAAAAATTTCAGCTCTAAACCCCCCCCCCAAAAAAAAAAAAAAATTACACAGTGGAAACAAAAGCAAATGTCAACAAAATGAATAATAATAAGATGGTTGGTATCATCACAAGGCATTACTAACATGCTTACAATATTAAAGAGACAAGCACAGAGCTAGACAAGCAAGTCAAAAGTTTTCCCAATTAGAGTAAAGGAACCTCTAGCCCGGATGCGAATTTTTTTCCTGAACCTTTCGGGCGGTACAGTGTACATTGGTACGTGGGCCATTGACTAATCAGAAAGCGGTATTATGTCACGTTCTCGCTCTGATTGGCTTAGACTCCACATATATACACTGCCCGAAAGGTTCAGGAAAAAAAAAATTCGCGGCCCGGATACCCCTCTCGGTTTTCATGAAAAACGCCATTGTCCCGCAATCCCTTTGGTATTGTGTTATAATTATCCCAACTGCCGAATTAGAGTTAGAGTTGCCTGGTCCGGATACCCTTCGGTTGTCATGCATACATGATGTTGTCCTGCAACTCCTTCTGGTTTTGCGTCAAGATTGTCTCCGTACTCGTTGAAACTGATCTCAGAACGCTCAGGTCTAGTGTCAGTTCAGAGTTAGTTTGGTTGATGCCTGAATCGGACTGTCGCGAGTTGGGGACGTGATATTCCGGAGCGTCGTTTACGACAAATATAGATCAGTATTACGATGAGAAGAAATGCGGCTATTTCCCCGGTGGCTATCCCAACAACGACGGCAGAGCTTAGAGGGAAGCTGTTGGACGTTGATGTTGCGTGGCCAGTGATCTTACCAAAGATGATGATATTATTGATATTATCATAGATGACATTGATAATAGTTTAGGATATGTTTTTGGTCACGATTTCTCTCACTGTCCGTAGTCCAATTTTTACTAGTAAGTATGTATAGTCAGCGTAAATCGTAAATTAAAATAATTGTTCGAATTCAGTACCGTTATCAGCATCAGTCACTGTCAAAGCTCACGAGGAATGTAAAACACTGAAAGTGTTACACTGGAGCTAGTAACGATGACCCTGCCTCCGGTTTGTATTGGCTCATAGACAGTGCAGACATAGTCACCAGCATCGCCTCTAAGCACACCACGGATGGAAATGTCTAAAACTTGATGATTACCAACAGGCGATGAAACGAGCATGAATCTTTCATTGTTCACAGTTCCAGTATCCCCTATCAATGTCGGCAATGGGTCCCTAGCGCTCCACTCCACAGTGTGATTTGACTGGAGATTTGTAGCGACACACCTCAAGTTAACATCATCACCCTCCTGAACACGACCGACCGCTGGCCTATCGATAAACACTTGAAGCGCTACCGGTTCAGCATTAACAGCCATCGGTAATCCACCTGAATCGGTAATTAGACACCAGACAAACACCAGCGAGATCGAGATCCTTCCATCCATTGTACTATTCTTTTTTCATCAAGTAGCTGTGCTGTTTATTACTCTATAATTTGATGAAAAATGGAAATGCACAAATAACTTTATCACACACGCGTATCTTATGTAGGCAGGCTATATAGTGATTAAACGCACAAAATCATATAACTATAAATTCCCACGTTAGGTCTACTGAACATCACGCGCCAATAAACTTCAACAACAAAATAACCTCCAAACAGAAATTCCTGATCTCCATTTATGGAGCCTTGAGTTGGTGTATTACGTCGCAGTTCAACTAATTCTATAATACAGCTGATAACAATAACACATTATACGCAGCATATTGAATTTGAAGGTCATATGATGTTTTTTTCCTTCACATTGCACTTTAAAAAGTACTGTTTGAGATTATTTAAATGAAAATATGTTACTATTTCGTTATGAGTTCGAAAATGTATCCCTTTTTAGGGGTGCGGGTCTGAGGTATCGAACCTTTGCCAATGTCTTAGTTTTTGTTTTTATAAGATACTTGTAGGTCAATATAAGTGCATATACTTTTAAGCTTCAACTGGGAAAAGGGCAATTCATATGACCTAAGTTAATCTCACTAAATCTACTACTTTGTAATCTCAATGGGAATGGCTATAACAATAGTTTGAAGATTACCAAAAGTCAAGGGAAGTGTCACCGACGAGTCAACTACTATATAGACTACCTTCACATTGTTTAAGATACCCGCTTTTTAGAAAACACTTGTATCCACCGAAATGGGCGTTTAAGGCTCTGGTTGACTAGGTCGATGATGACACACGCCTAAAACATGTTGTAGGGTTAATTGTATTTATTTGTTTATTTTTCTTGAGCCCCCCGCCACCCACCGGAGGGAACGAATTACCATTTCGAGGGAATGATATGATTTCGAGGGGACGGAAGACATTTTTGGGGAATGAAATTAGATTTCATGGGAATGAAATAATTGTAATATTGTTTTTACCTTTTCAATTGTTGTTTTACCTGTCCCTTTAAAACTCTGTAGACATGGCCTTGTGGAGTGCCAAATCTTTTAATGTAATTGGTTTTTCTAAAAGGTGACATAAACAATAAATTTAAAAATTAGGGTGTTGTTGTTTTAAACGGAAATATTTATTTTTTAATTGCAAATTTCAGTGCAAGTAATATTATTTTCCAATGCAATTTTTTTATGCGTATACACGTAATCACTCGATGACGATAAAAGCAAGGTAAAAATGAGTCGTCTTGAAAACTATCGGTTCTGCAAAAGACCGCTGGAAAAAAAAGAAGATGTTAAAAAAAAAAATTTAACAGGGTCAATATCATCACAGAGTTTTTACATAACATGCTTACAATATCAAACTGACACAGGGCTGGACAAGCCAGTGAAAATAACCAAATACTAACACTCTGATTAAAACATTAAAAAACAAATTTCTTAGTTTTATTTTAAACTAAAAAAGTTTAATTCTAAGTTTAAATTTGAGTCTTCTAATTTGTCCCCTTTTAGGGGCGTGGTTTTCAACCCAAATTGTAGTTGTTATTTACAGGATAATTTGGGATTGGTCACACAGAGAAGTTGACTAGAGCGGGACTTGAACCTGTGACCTCCAGATTAACGTACCGGCACTCCATACCAACTGAGCTGTCTCTAAGCCGTAAATGTTGGCTCGGCCGTCTCTCTGAATTGTTTTCAATGTCTTTAGTTGTTATTCACTAACTTTGAAGTTGAAACTGGAAAAGCATCTAATTCATATGACCCTTAAAGCGATAAGTCATTCCCAACACTGAATTTATTACTTTGCAGCTAAAAAAATATATAAAAATAATAATAATGGTAATGTCTATAACGATAGTTTGAAGAATACCAAACGTCAATAGAATAGTTGTAACCGACGAGTTTTACACCCCCACTGTTTCGAAAACAACAAAGAAATGGGCGTTTAACATGTTGAATGGTGTTTTGTATTTATTTCTTTGTTTTTTTCTCGTTCAAACTATACAAAGTGATGACGATGTGTGTTTATTGTTTGATGGCACGTGCCCTTTTGGTATACCGATTATTGTGCCAAGTTTAAAGCACACAATGTTTGTTGAAAGTATAACTCATAAAGTCAAAGGTAGGCCTAACCCTCGATTGCGGCTTCAATATTCAGCCAAAATTAAGTTGTCGAATGAAATTTTAAATAATCCCATAAGGCAGAATGTACCTAAGAAGGTTTAATTATTCGTTCACAGATCGATGGAGGAAAGTTTACCGTAACTCTTACATTACATGTACATTTCACCGTTTTTTCGTTTGTTGTCATCTGTTGCTTAGAATAAAAGAGCCTCATATCAAGTTTTGTACAGCATGTATTTCTTTTTTTATTTACTTGTTTGTTGTCATTATTATTACTTTTTTGTTAAATTTATTTTATTATTATTATTATTATTTTTATGTTACAATTCTGGAGTTTCGTCCGTACGGTAACTAAAGGGCGGGGGCAGGGGGCATGTCTCCCCCTAAGTAGTATTTACACTGGTTTTTAAAACTACTTTACTATTTACACAGAGAAAATACTCGTACAATATAAAAACACGAGTCCCTTTAATTTTTACAAAAAGTCAGCATAACTTTTAAAATAACAAAAAGTCTTTTATGCTTTTTAAGAATGACACCAAAGCACTTCCCCGTGAGCTTTTGTAATAATTATGAAAAGCGGCATTTGTAACACGCAAGCTTAATAATCTATAAAGATGTTCAAGGTGCATAGAAAAGCAGATAATCAAGGGCAATGGGTATTATCAAGTGAAGAGAAAGCAATACCAACAAGAAGGAATATAATACAAGAGCAAAACTACCAACAATATGTAACAACAAAACTACGAATTATAGAATTGTTTAGCTAGCTGGTCTTGTGGAAAAAGTGACCTCTCTCTCAAATAAAAAAAATAAAAAATGGGGAAATAAAAAGGGCTCTTTAAAATAAACATAACTGCTCCGGGCAAGGGTTGCCTAGGGGGCTCACCTGTAATTGAATCCCTGAGTTGCTCTTGAAAACAAATATGACTGCTCTCGAAGAAAAAATAACCGCTCTCGAAAATAATATAACGATGGCACTAACGGGCTTTCGTAGTTGCTGCCTTGCCAAATATCATGAACATTCGTGTGTGTATTTGCAATGGTGTATCAGTGAAGTTGAACAAATTCGTTACGACGCTGGTCTCATTATTAACTGCTGGTTCCTGTATTTTGCTTGAAAACCATTTTTTGTTGATTACAATGAATAACTGCTACCGTTTGTACAATGACTTTTCTTGGTCACTAGCCAGACTCCATTGTACACCGCTATGCATGATATACGCAGAAAAGCTAATCTAACTCAGCAACTATTCATCTGCAAATAACTCTAAAATCTTATGGTGTATTTTTATAGGCGTTGACACACGGGGCAATTTTTAAACGGCAACTTGGAGGCAACAAACAGCACTGCTCGCAAGGAACTCTCCATTGGCACAAGGTCCATTTTTTCATAAAGTGTCATAATTCTTCTGAGACAAAGTCAGGGCTGGAATTATACACGGAGGCCACGGAAGCCATGGCATATGTCCCTGGTCGTGGCCTTGCTGCCCCTTCAAAAGTTTCCAATGTTTTTTTTCAATGGAAGTTGCCCTTTGAAAAAATGAAAATGACCCTGCCCTCTCAAAGATGAAATTCCAGGCCCGAAATGTTGCGGAAATTGAAACGTAAATGTTTGTCTTCGTGTGGAGATTGCCTTGAACTAGTAATAACAACCAAATACTTATTGACTCTGAAAAACAAATTGGTAAACAGATTTGAAGGGGGAAAATACATAAAACAAACTATGATTACAAAAATATCAAAATACATAAAAACTGGTTAGAGAAGATATATGCATATAAAACTGTAAAATCATTGACAGAGCAAAAATTGTGAAATTTCTGTTATCAAGGCTGCAAGGCAAAACTTAATGAACACTTACTACACTACAGATGTTGAACGATAAAAACTTAAAAACTATCATTACATATCTGATTAAATTTCGAAATTTAAAGTACATTTCCGTCTTCTAATTATCAACAAACGCAGCAACCTACAATCAATCAACCGATTTATCATGAGTTGGATGAGAGATTTCTCCGTTGTCATTTTATTACCTTGCACAAAATCGGATGGTGAATGGGTCTTTTTCTGGTTGGTATCGGGGTAATTGGGGTTGAGGAAGAGGGTGCCGTGTGGTCACCACGATTGCTCCAAGTGTTGCTGTTACATTATGGCGGTGTGGATGTTTCGGGCTCACTACGTTGAAATGGTTCAACCAAAACCGTCGGTTTGATGTTTTCGTATACGCCGCCTGCAGATGGCGATGTTGTTCCGTCCGAGATATTGAACTCATAAGTATGATTGTCGTAACTCTGTTCCGCTGTAGAACCTACGGACAGGGCTGGCTGTTGCTGCGTCGTTTCATTCACGGCCTTTCGAGTTTGAGTACAGATTGGTTTGGCGTATAATGGAATTGCATCAATCTCCTCTTCCCGATTTGAATCTTCTGGTCCGGATACCCCTTGGTTTTCGTAGATGACGTTGTCCTGTAATCCCTCTGGTATGTCGTCAGGATTCTCTCCGTGCTCGTTGAAACTGATCTGAGAATGCTTAAGTTGATCTAAGTGTCAATCCAGTGTTAGTTTGGTTGATGTTGCAATCGGACTGTCGCGTTTTGGGATGTGATATTCCGGAGCGTCGTTTACGGCATAAATAGATCATTCAGTATTACGATGAGAAGAAATGCTACTCCCCCGGTGGGTAACCCAACAACGACGGCAGAGCTTAGGGAGCCTATTGGATGAGG
This sequence comes from Pisaster brevispinus, assembly GCA_023634235.1. Classification (NCBI taxonomy): domain Eukaryota; kingdom Metazoa; phylum Echinodermata; class Asteroidea; order Forcipulatida; family Asteriidae; genus Pisaster; species Pisaster brevispinus. Next base: position 4,451,351 of record JAMKCF010000013.1, read on the forward strand.
ATGTTGTGTGGTCGTTGATCTTACCAAAGATGATGATGTTGATGATATAATTAGAGATGAAGTGGATAACGTTTCCGGATCTGATGTGGTTTTTGTAACCATTTCTCTCACTGTCATCGGCCCAATTTTACAAGTAGAAATGTTAGTGTAAATCGTTGATGAGATCATGCATTCGAATTCGGTACCGTTATCAGCACCAGTCACTGTCAAATCTAACGTCCTGACGACTGTATCAGGATTATTGTTGACCACGGATGTCCATGTGGTGTATCTAGTGGTCTGTACCGTGGGATTGATCATCATTTTAACTGTTCCGTGACTGCTGTCAGATGTACATCTCATATTTAACTCTGTCCCTGCGTCTACTGAGATGAGTCCAGCAGGATAGCACATAGGAAAGGAGTCATCAGGAAAGTAAAACACTGAAAGTGTTACACTGGAGCTACTTACGATCACCCTGCCTCCGGTTTGTACTGGCTCATAGACAGTGCAGACATAGTCACCAGCATCGCCTCTAAGCACAACCGGGATGGAAATGTCCAAAACTTGATGGTTACCAACATGCGTTGAAACGATCGTGAATCTGTCATTGTTCACAGTTCCAGTATCCCCTATCAATGTCGGCAGTGGGTCCCTAGCGCTCCACTCCACAGTGTGATTTGACTGGAGGTTTGTAGCGACACACCTCAAGTTAACATCATCACCCTCCTTTATAATACGACTGTACGCTTGTTCAACACCGATAAACACTTGAAGCGCTACCGGTTCAGCATTGACAACCACCGGTAGTCCACCTAATTCGATAATTGAACACCAGGCAAACACCAGCGGAATATACATCGAGATCCTTCCATCCATTGTACTATTCTTTTTCTATCAAGTATTTATGTTGTTTATTACTCTATAATTTGATGAAAAATGGAAATGCACAAATAACGTTATCACACACACACACACACCTTATGTAGGCAGGCTATAGTGATTAAACGCTCAAAATCATGACTATAATTTCCCATGTAAGGTCTACTGAACATCACGCGCCAATAAACTTCAACTACAAAATAACCTCCAAACAGAAATTCCTAATCTCCATTTATGGAGCCTTGAGTTGGTGTATTACGTCGCAGTTCAACTAATTCTATAATACAGCTGATAACAATAACACATTATACGCAGCTTATTGAATTTGAAGGTCATATGATGGGTTTTTTCCTTCACATTGCACTTTAAAAAGTACTGTTTGAGATTATTTAAATGAAAATATGTTATTATTTCGTTATGAGTTCGAAAATGTGTCTCTTTTTAGGGGTGCGGGTCTAAGGTATCGAACCTTTGCCAATGTCTTAGTTTTTGTTTTTATAAGATACTTGTAGGTCAATATAAGTGCATATACTTTTAAGCTTCAACTGGGAAAAGGGCAATTCATATGACCTAAGTTAATCTCACTAAATCTACTACTTTGTAATCTCGATGGGAATGGCTATAACAATAGTTTGAAGATTACCAAAAGTCAAGGGAAGTGTCACCGACGAGTCAACTACTATATAGACTACCTTCACATTGTTTAAGATACCCGCTTTTTAGAAAACACTTGTATCCACCGAAATGGGCGTTTAAGGCTCTGGTTGACTAGGTCGATGATGACACACGCCTAAAACATGTAGGGTTAATTGTATTTATTTGTTTATTTTTCTTGAGCCCCCCGCCACCCACCGGAGGGAACGAATTACCATTTCGAGGGAATGATATGATTTCGAGGGGGCGGAAGAAATTTGGGGGGAATGAAAATAGATTTCATGGGAATGAAATAATTGTAATATTGTTTTTACCTTTTCAATTGTTGTTTTACCTGTCCCTTTAAAACTCTGTAGACATGGCCTTGTGGAGTGCCAAATCTTTTAATGTAATTGGTTTTTCTAAAAGGTGACATAAACAATAAATTTAAAAATTAGGGTGTTGTTGTTTTAAACATAAATATTTATTTTTTAATTGCAAACTTCAGTGCAAGTAATATTATTTTCCAATGCAATGTTTTAATGTGTATACACAGAGTCACTCGGTGACGATAAAATAAAAATATAATAAAATGAATAACTGCTACGGTTTGTACAATGACTTTTCCTGCTCACTAGCCAGACTCCATTGTACACTGCTATGCATAGTATACGTAGAATAGCTAACCTAACCCAGCAACTATTCATCTGCAAATAACTCTAAAATCGCATGGTTTATTTTTATAGGCGTTGACACACGGGGCAATTTTTAAAAGGCAACTTGAAGGCAACAACAACACTTCTTGCAAAAGAAACTCTCCATTGGCACAAAGCCCATTTTTTCATGAAGTGTCATAATTCTTCTGAAACAAATTCAGGCCTGAAATTATACACGGAGGCCACGGAAGCCATGGCATATGTCCCTGGTCGTGGCCTTGCTGCCCCTTCAAAAGTTTTAAATGTTTTCTTCAATGGAAGTTGCCCTTTGAAAAATTAAAATTAACCTGCCCTCTCAAAGATGAAATTCCAGGCCCGAAATAATGCGGAAATTGAAACGTGAATGTTTTGCCTCGTGTGGAAATTGCCTTGATTTAGTAATAACAACCAAATACTTATTGACTCTGAAAAACGAATTGGTTAACATAATTGAAGGGGAAAAATACATAAAACAAACTATGAATTACAAAAACATCAAAATACATAAAAACTGGTTAGAGAAGATATACGCATATAAAACTGTAAAAACATTGACAGAGCAAAATCTGTGAAATTTCTGTTATCAAGGCTGCAAGGCAAAACTTAATGAACACTTACAACACTACAGATGTTGAACGATAAAAACTTAAAAACTATCATTACATCTCTGATTAAATTTTGAAATATAAAGTACATTTCCGGCTTCTAATTATCAACAAACGCATCAACCTACAATCAATCAACCAGTTTATCATGAGTTGGATAAAGGATTTCTACATGGTCATTTTTTACCTTGCACGAAATCGGATGGTGAATGGGTCTTTTTCTGGTTGGTATCGGGGTAATTGGGGATGAGAAAGAGGGTGCCGTGTGGTCACCATGATTACTCCAGGTGTTGCTGTTGCTTTAAAAAAATTCTTTTTTTTTACAATTCTGGAGTCTCGTGCGTACGGTAACTAAAGGGATGGGGCAGGGGGCATGCCCCCCCAAGTAGTATTTACACTGGTTTTTAAAACTACTTTACTATTTACACAGAGAAAATACTCGTACAATATAAAATCACGAGTCACTTAAATTTTTACAAAAAGTCAGCATAACTTTTAAAATAACAAAAAGTCTTTCATGCTTTAAGAATGACACCAAAGCACTTCCTCGTGAGCTTTTGTAATAATTATGAAAAGCGGCATTTTTAACACGCAAGCTTGATCTATAAAGATGTTCAAGGCGCATAGAAAAGCAGACAACCAAGGGCAATGGGTTTTATCAAGTGAGGAGAAAGCAATGCCAACAAAAAGGAATACAATTACAAGAGCAAAACTAATGTTTTAGCTAGCTGGTCTTGTAGAAAAAGTGACCTCTCGAGAAAAAAAAACTGCTCTCGAAAAAGAAAACTATTTTTGGAAATAGAAAGGGCTCTTTAAAATAAACATAACTGCCCGGGCAAGGGTAGCCTTTGGGGCCCCTCTGTAATTGACCCCCGAGCTGCTCTTGAAAACAAATGTGACTGCTCTCGAAGATAAAATAACTGCTCTCGAAAATAATATAACGATGGCACTAACGGGCTTTCGTAGTTGTTGCCTTGCCAAATATCATGAACATTCGTGTGTGTATTTGCAATGGTGTATCAGTGAAGTTGAACAAATTCGTTACGACGCTGGTCTCATTATTAACTGCTGGCTCCTGTATTTTGCTTGAAAACCATTTTTTTTCTTATTACAATGAATAACTGCTACCGTTTGTACAATGACCTTTCTTGATCACTAGCCAGACTCCATTGTACACCGCTATGCATGATATACGCAGAATAGCTAATCTAACTCTCAGCAACTATTCATCCGCAAATAACTCTAAAATCGTATGGTTTATTTTTATAGGCGTTGACACACGGGGCAATTTTTAAACGGCAACTTGAGGGCAACAAACAACACTTCTTGCAAAAGGAACTCTCCATTGACACAAGGCCCATTTTTTCATGAAGTGTCATAATTGTTCTGAAACAAATTCAGGCCTGGAATTATACACGGAGGCCACGGAAGCCATGGCATAATATGCCTTATTGCCCCTTCAAAAGTTTTCAATGTTTTCTTCAATGGAAGTTGCCCTTTGAAAAATGAAAATTAACCTGCCCTCTCAAAGATGAAATTCCAGGCCCGAAATATTGCGGAAATTGAAACGTGAATGTTTTGCCTTCGTGTGGAAATTGCCTTGATTTAGTAATAACAACCAAATACTTATTGACTTTGAAAAACAAATTGGTTAACATAATTGAAGGGGAAAAATACATAAAACAAACTATGAATTACAAAAACATCAAAATACATAAAAACTGGTTAGAGAAGATATACGCATATAAAACTGTAAAAACATTGACAGAGCAAAATCTGTGAAATTTCTGTTATCAAGGCTGCAAGGCAAAACTTAATGAACACTTACAACACTACAGATATTGCACGATATAAACTTAAAAACTATCATTACGTCTCTGATTAAATTTTGAAATATAAAGTACATTTCCGTCTTCTCAACAAACGCATCAACCTACAATCAACCAACCAATTTATCATGAGGTGGATAAGAGAATTCTCCATAGTCATTTATTACCTTGCACGAAATCGGATGGTGAATAGGTCTTTTTGTGGTTGGTATCGGGCGTTGCTGTTACGTTATGGCGGTGTGGATGTTTCGGGCTCAGTACGTTGAAATGGTTCAACCAAAGCCGTCGGTTTGATGGTTTCGTATACGCCGCCTGCAGACGGCGATGTTGTTCCGTCCGAGATATTGGACTCATAAGCATGACTGTCGTAACTCTGTTTCGCTGTAGAATCTACGGACAGGTCTGGCTGTTGCTGCGTCGTTTCATTCACGGCCTTTCGAGTTTGAGTACGGATTGGTTTGGCGTGAAATGGAATTGCATTAATCTCCTCTTCCCGATTGGAATCTTCTGGTCCGGATACCCCTTGGTTTTCGTATACAACGTTGTCCTGTAATCCCTCTGGTATGTCGTCGGGATTCTCTCCGTGCTCGTTGAAACTGATCTGAGAATGCTTAAGTTGATCTAAGTGTCAATCCAGTGTTAGTTTAGTTGATGTTTGAATCGGACTGTCGCGTTTTGGGATGTGATATTCTGGAGCGTCGTTTACGGCAAACATAGATCAGTATTGCTATGAGAAGAATTGCGGCTATTCCCCCGGTGGCTATCCCAACAACGATGGCAGAGTTTGGGGAGCCTGTTGGACGTTGCTGTTGTGTGGTAGTTGGTCTAACCGAGGATGATGATGATGATGATGATGATGATGATGATATAATCATAGATGAAGTGGATAACGTTTTCGGATCTGATGTAATGTTTGTAACCATTTCTCTCACTGTTATCGGTCCAATTTTACAAGTAGAAATGTTAGTGTAAATCGTTGATGAGATCATGCATTCGAATTCGGTACCGTTATCAGCACCAGTCACTGTCAAATCTAACGTCCTGACGACTGTATCAGGATTATTGTTGACCACAGATGTCCATGTGGTGTATCTAGTGGTCTGTACCGTGGGATTGATCATCATTTTAACTGTTCCATGACTGCTGTCAGATGTACATCTCATATTTAACTCCGTCCCTGCGTCTACTGAGGTGGGTCCAGCAGGGAGCACATAGGAAAGGACTCATCAGGAAAGTAAAACACTGAAAGTGTTACACTTGAGCTAGTTACGATGACCCTGCCTCCGGTTTGTATTGGCTCATAGACAGTGCAGACATAGTCACCAGCATCACCTCTAAGCACACCCTGGATGGAAATGTCCAAAACTTTATGATTACCAAAAGGCGATGAAACGAGCTTGAATCTTTCATTGTTCGCAGTTCCAGTATCCCCTATCAATGTCGGCAGTGGGTCCCTAGCGCTCCACTCCACTATGTGATTTGACTGGAGGTTTGTAGCAACACACCTCAAGTTAACATCATCACCCTCCTTTATAATACGACTGTACGCTTGTTCAACACCGATAAACACTTGAAGCGCTACCGGTTCAGCATTGACAACCATCAGTAGTCCACCTAAATCGATAATTGAACACCAGGCAAACACCAGCGGAATATACATCGAGATCCTTCCATCCATTGTACTATTCTTTTTTTATCAAGTATTGTTGTTTATTACTCTATAATTTGATGAAAAATGGAAAGGCACAATATAGGTTTATCACACACACGTATCTTATGTAGCCAGGCTATAGTGATTAAACGCACAAAATCATATAACTATAAATTCCCATGTTAGGTCTACTGAACATCACGCGCCAATAAACTTCAACAACAAAATAACCTCAAAACAGAAATTCCTGATCTCCATTTATGGAGCCTTGAGTTGGTGTATTACGTCGCAGTTCAACTAATTCTATAATACAGCTGATAACAATAACACATTACGCAGCGTATTGAATTTGAAGGTCAAATGAAGTGGTTTTTTTTCACATTGCACTTTAATAAAATGTACTGTTTGGGATTATTAAAATGGAAATATTTTCTTATTTCGGTATGAGTTAGGAAATGTGTCCCTCTTTAGGGGCGCGGGTCTGAGCTATCGAACCCTTGCCAATACCTTAGTTTTAGTTTTTATAAGAATCCTATAGGTCAATCCGTGCATATACTTTTAAGCTTAAACTGGAAAACAGACAATTCATATGACCTTAAAAATGATAAGTTAATCTCACTGAATCTACCCTTGTGTAAGCTCAATGGGAATGGCTATAACAACAGTTAACAATAACAAAAGTCAAGGGAAATGTCAACAACGAGTCAACTACTACACTTCACATTGTTTATGATACTCACTTTTTAGAAAACACTAAAACAAAATGGCGGAAATTAGCCTTCGAAATGGCTCTTGTTGAATAGGCCGATGCTGACACGCGCCTAAAACATGTTGTAGGTTTAATTGTATTTATTTGTTTATTTTTCTTGAGCCCCCCCCCCCCCCCGCCCTCCACCCACCGGGGAGCGAAATGAACGAACGAACGAGGGAATGATATGATTTCGAGAGGACGAACTAAATTTCGAGGAAATGAAATAATTGTAGTATTGTTTTTACCTTTTCAATGTTTGTTGGCCTGTCCCTTTAAAACTCTGTAGACATGGCCTTGTGGGGTGCCAGATATTTCAATGTAATTGTTTTCTAAAAGGTGACATAAACAATAAATTTAAAAATGAAGGTGTTATATTTTTTTTTATTGCAAACTTCAATGCAAGTAATATTATCTTCCAATGCAATTTTTTAATGCGTATACAGAGAGTCACTCGATGACGATAAAATAAAAATAAAATAAAATGAGTATCGTCTCGAAAAGTATCGGTTCTGCAAAAGACCGCTGGAAATAAAAGAAGATGTTTCAAAAAAGATTTAACAGGGTCAATATCATCACAAGGTATTTACATAATATGCTTACAATATCAAACTGACACAGGGCTGGACAAGCCAGTGAAAATAACCAAATACTAACACTCTGATTAAAAAATGAAGGTAAATAAATTTCTAAGTTTAATTTTAAACTTAAAAAGTTTAATTTTAAGTTTAATTTTAAGTCTTCTAATTTGTCCCCTTTTAGGGGCGTGGGTTTCAACCCAAATTGTAGTTGTTATTTACAGGATAATTTGGGATTGAACAAAGAGAAGTTGACTAGAGCGGTACTTGAACCTGTGACCCTCCAGATTAACGTATCGGTGCTCTACCAACTGAGCTGTCTCTAAGCCGTAATGTTGGCTTGGCTGTCTCTCTGAATCGTTTTCAATGTCTTATGTTATTCACTATACTGAAGTTTAAACTGGAAAAGCTTCCAATTCATTATAAACTTTAAAACGATAAGTCATTCTCGCTGAATGTATTACTTTGCAGCTAAAAAAAGAAAAGAAAAAAAGTAAATGACAATAGTAATGTCTACAACGATAGTTTGAAGAATACCAAAAGTCAATGGAATAGTTGTTACCGACGAGTTTTACACCCCCGCTGTTTCGAAAACACCAAAGAAATGGGCGTTTAACATGTTGCATAGTGTATTGTACTTATTTCTTTTCTTTTGTTCTTGTTTCCAATGGGGTTTTCCAGTGGAACTGCTCTTTGAAAAATGAAAATTAACCTGCCCTCTCAAAGATGAAATTCCAAGCCAGAAATATTGCGGAAATTGAAACGTGAATGTTTTGTCTTCGTGTGGAGATTGCCTTGAACTTATAGTTGCCAGTAAACTGCAAGTATGTGACATGGCCCTATGGTGTGCCAGTGTACGCTAATTAAGTAGGTTTTTTTTTTAAGGTGACAACAAAAATAAAAAATTAAATAAAAATTGAGGGTGTTGTTGCTTTAAACAGGAAATAATATAGTTTTTAATTGCAACAATCAGGGCAGTTAACATCATTTTCAAACGCGACTTTTGTAAAAAATGGGAAAAGAATAAGTATCGTTTCAAAAAAATATCGGCTCAGCAAATAACTTTTTGAAACAAAAACCTGATTCAAAAAAGTAATAACACGGTCAATATCATTATATTAATAGACAGGCACAAATTGCATATGTACAAGCCAGTAAAAATACAAAATACTTATTGACTCTGAAAAACAAATTGGTAAACAGATTTAAGGGGGAAAATAGTACATAAAATATACCATGAATTGCAAAAATATCAAAATACATAAAAACTGGTTAGAGAAGATATACGCATATATAATTGTAATATCATTCATAGAGCAAAAATAGTGCAATTTTGTGTTATCAATGCTCAAGGCAAAACTTAACGAACACTTACAACACTACAGATGCTGCACGATATAAACTTAAAAACTATCATTACATCTATGATAAAATTTTGAAATATAAAGTACGTTCCCGTCTTCTAATTATTGTATTTATTTCTTTGTTTTTTTCTTGTTCAAACTATACAAAGTGATGACGATGTGTGTTTATTGTTTGATGGCACGTGCCCTTTTGGTATACCGATTATTGTGCCAAGTATAAAGCACACACTTTTTGTTGAAAGTATAACTCATGAAGTCAAAAATAATTACCCCTCGAATGCTGCTTCAGTATTCAGCCAAAATTAAGTTGAATGAATTTTCAAATAATCCCATGAGGCAGAATGTACTAAGGTCTAAGTATTCGTACACAGATCGATGAAGGAAAGCTTACATTACATGTACATTGCACCGTTTTGTCGTTTCTTGTCATCTTTTGCTTGGAATAAAAGAGCCTCATATCAAGTTTTGTACAGCAGGTATTTCTTTAGTTACTTGCTTATTTGTTGTTATTGTTATTACATTTGTTATTTATTTATATTTTATTTTATTATTTGTTTTTATTATTATTTGTCTTAACAACTCTGGAGTTTCGTACGTATGGTAATTAAAGGGAGGGGGCAGGGGGCATGTCCCCCTAAGTAGTTTTTACGCTGGTTTTTAAAACTACTTTTCTATTTACACAGAGAGAATACTGGTACAATATAAAATCACGAGTCACTTCAATTTTTACAAAAAGTCAGCATAACTTTTAAAATAACAAAAAAGTCTTTCATGCTTTAAGAATGACACCAAAGCACTTACTAGTGAGCTTTTGTAATAATTATGAAAAGCTGCATTTGTAACACGTAAGCTTAATATTTAAAGATGTTCAAGGCGCATAGAAAAGCAGACAACCAAGAGCAATGGGTTTTATCAAGTGAGGAGAAAGCAATGCCAACAAAAAGGAATACAATACAAGAGCAAAACTAATGTTTTAGCTAGCTGGTCTTGTAGAAAAAGTGACCTCTCGAGAAAAAAAAAACTGCTCTCGAAAAAGAAAACTATTTTTGGAAATAGAAAGGGCTCTTTAAAATAAACATAACTGCCCGGGCAAGGGTAGCCTTTGGGGCCCCTCTGTAATTGACCCCCGAGCTGCTCCTGAAAACAAATGTGACTGCTCTCGAAGATAAAATAACTGCTCTCGAAAAAAATATAACGATGGCACTAACGGGCTTTCGTAGTTGTTGCCTTGCCAAATATCATGAACATTCGTGTGTGTATTTGCAATGGTGTATCAGTGAAGGTGAACAAATCCGTTACGACGCTGGTCTCATTATTAACTGCTGGTTCCTGTATTTTGCTTGAAAAACATTTTTTTTTTATCACAATGAATAACTGCTACATTTTGTACAATGACTTTTCTTGCTCACTAGCCAGACTCCATTGTACACCGATATGCATGATATACGCAGAATAGCTAATCTAACTCAGCAACTATTCATCTGCAAATAACTCTAAAATCGTGTGGAGTATTTTTATAGGCGTTGACACACGGGGCAATTTTTAAAGGCAACTTGGAGGCAACAAACAACACGTCTTGCAAAAGGAACTCTCCATTGGCACAAGGCCCATTTTTTCATGAAGTGTCATAATTCTTTTGAAACAAATTCAGACCTGAAATTATACACAGAGGCCACGGAAGCCATGGCATATGTCCCTGGTCGTGGCCTTGCTGCCCCTTCAAAAGTTTTCAATGTTTTTTTCAATGGAAGTTGCCCTTTGAAAAATGAAAATTAACCTGCCCTCTCAAAGATGAAATTCCAGGCCCGAAATATTGCGGAAATTGAAACGTGAATGTTTTGCCTTCGTGTGGAAATTGCCTTGATTTAGTAATAACAACCAAATACTGATTGACTCTGAAAAACAAATTGGTTAACATAATTGAAGGGGAAAAATACATAAAACAAACTATGAATTACAAGGATTTCAAAAAGAATACATACAAACTGGTTAGAGAAGATATACACATATAAAACTGTAAAAACATTTCTGTTATCAAGGCTGCAAGGCAAAACTTAATGAACACTTACAACACTACAGATGTTGAACGATAAAAACTTAAAAACTATCATTACATCTCTGATTAAATTTTGAAATATAAAGTACATTTCCGTCTTCTAATTATCAACAAACGCATCAACCTACAATCAACCAACCAGTTTATCATGAGTTGGATAAGAGAATTCTCCTTATAGTCATTTATTACCTTGCACGAAATCGGATGGTGAATGGGTCTTTTTGTGGTTGGCATCGGGCGTTGCTGTTACGTTATGGCGGTGTGGATGTTTCGGGCTCAGTACGTTGAAATGGTTCAACCAAAGCCGTCGGTTTGATGGTTTCGTATAAGCCGCCTGCAGACGGCGATGATGTTCCGTCCGAGATATTGGACCCATAAGCATGATTGTCGTAACTCTGTTCCGCTGTAGAATCTACGGACAGGTCTGGCTGTTGCTGTGTCGTTTCATTCACGGCCTTTCGACTTTGAGTACGGATTGGTTTGGCGTATATCGGAATTGCATCAATCTCCTCTTCCCGATTAGAGTTGGAATCGCCTGGTCCGGATACCCCTTGGTTTTCGTAGATGACGTTGTCCTGTAATCCCTTTGGTATGTCGTCAGGATTCTCTCCGTGCTCGTTGAAACTGATCTGAGAATGCTTAAGTTGATATAGTGTCAATCCGGTGTTAGTTTGTTTGATGTTTGAATCAGACTGTCGCGTTTTGGGATGTGATATTCTGGAGCGTCGTTTACGGCAAACATAGATCAGTATTACGATGAGAAGAATTGCGGCTATTCCCCCGGTGGCTATCCCAACAACGATGGCAGAGTTTGGGGAGCCTGTTGGACGTTGCTGTTGTGTGGTAGTTGGTCTAACCGAGGATGATAATGATGATATAATCATAGATGAAGTGGATAATGTTTCCGGATCTGATGTAATGTTTGTAACCATTTCTCTCACTGTTATCGGTCCAATTTTACAAGTAGAAATGTTAGTGTAAATCGTTGATGAGATCATGCATTCGAATTCGGTACCGTTATCAGCACCAGTCACTGTCAAATCTAACGTCCTGACGACTGTATCAGTATCATTGTTGATCACGGATGTCCATGTGGTGTATCTAGTGGTCTGTTCAGTGGAATTGATCATCATTTTAACTGTTCCGTGACTGCTGTCAGATGTACATCTCATATTTAACTCTGTCTCTGCGTCTACTGAGATGGGTCCAGCTGGGGAGCACATAGGAAAGGACTCATCAGGAAAGTAAAACACTGAAAGTGTTACACTGGAGCTAGTTACGTTGTCCCTGCCTCCGGTTTGTACTGGCTCATAGACAGTGCAGACATAGTCACCAGCATCACCTCTAAGCACACCACGGATGGAAATGTCTAATACTTTCGTAAAGTTACCAACATGCGTTGAAACGAGCGTGAATCTTCCATTGTTCGCAGTTCCAGTATCCCCTATCAATGTCGGCAGTGGGTCCCTAGCGCTCCACTCCACAGTGTGATTTGACTGGAGATTTGTAGCGACACACCTCAATTTAACATCATCACCCTCCTTTATAATAGGACTGACTGTTGAATTATCACCGATAAACACTTGAAGCGCTACCGGTTCAGCATTGTCAACCATCAGGAATCCGCCTGCATCAATAATTAAACACCAGACAAACACCAGAAAAATAGACACCGAGATCCTTGCATCCATTGTACTATTCTTTTGTTGGTTAAGTAGTTAGGCCAATGTTATTTGTTAGTCTAAAAGAAGCTACTCTGGTGAAGAACGCCTGGGAAATGCACGAAGTAGCTTGTTCACGTCATACCTTGCGTGTAATGATTTTATGCACAAAATCATGATATTTGACTATACTTCCTTATACTGAACATCACGCGTCAATTAACTTCAACAACAACAACAACAAAACCAGAAACTAGTTTCCATTTACGTTGGAGGTGTAATGTCACAGTTCAATTTATACGGCTGTATAGCAACGATAATACATGAAGCACCATCGAGAACATCGAGATCCTTCCTTCCATTATTTTTTTGTTCATCAAGTCGTTATGGTTTTTATTTTTCTAAAAGAAAGTTCGGCTGCTGAAGAACAGAAATGCACATGAGTAGCTTGATCACCCTCACACGTACAGTGTATGTTGAGTAAACTTACGTGTGCTGAACATTAGGTGTCAATGAACTTCAGAAAAAAAAAAAAAAAACAGAAATTCGGTTTCCATTTATGGAGTTCTGTGTTTGGTGTATGTCGCAGATGATACAGCTGTACAATATTTATAGCAATAACACAGTCCACACCACATTGAATTTGAAGTTCCTAAATGAAGTGATATTTTTAAAAACATTTAAAAATGTATCTTAGCTCTTATTATTTACTGTGCATGCTGCTTGTCAGTTACATCATCAAACTGCTTTGATAATCTATAGGTGTTTTTAATTTATGGGTTTGTTTCAATTTTAAAATTGTTGTCAGTTTTGTCTTTTTTACGACTATTTCACTTTGTCTGTTTATTTTTGCTGTTTGTTTGTTTGTTTGTTTGTTTGTTTGTCGGGGTATTTATTGGGGTGTTGGTTGGTTGGTTGGTTGGTTAGTTGGTTGGTTGGTTGGTTGGTTGTTTTTTGTTTTAGTATTGTTGCTCATGGGGGTTGTTTGTGTACTTGTTAGTGTGCCAACTCGTTTTTTATATATGTGGGTTAAGTTTACTAGTTTGTCTATTTTATTAATCTGTGTCAAGTACTGTGAAATTTGTAATTTTAACTTCTATAGTTTAGTTTAGTTTTAGTTCTATAGTTATGTTTAGTTTTTGTAATTTATATATCCACCTGTAAATGGCGGATAGATCCGCTGTTGGGTAGCGAATAAAAAATAAATAGAAATAAATCTTTTAAGATTAATATTAATACTAATATTTGTGTGATTTTGTTATGATATGTTCTATTCATTATATGTAAAAAACTTGTCCCCTTTTATGGGCGCGGATTACCCAAAGTCGATGAAACAATACAATTATTGTCAACGACGAGTTGGCGAGTTGACGGGACGAGTCAACTCGATGCTACTACGCACGATGCTACTACCTTTACATAGTACGTTGTACGTGTTTTGGATTAGGCTCAACTTGGTTCGAAGTCAACTCGTTCCGAGTCAACTCGGTCACAAGTCATCTCGGTCCCAAGCCATCTCGGTCCCTGTCATCTTTACACCTTGCAGTATGTAGTCCTCTTTTTAGAAAAAAGATAATGGTGGGAATTATTTTCCACATAGTGGGCGGTTAACTCTCTAAAAAGGAGGCTGATGACACTCACTGTAAACATGTGTAGTAGGGTTTATTGTATTTATTCATTCATTTTACTCAGGCAACCCTTTGTTCGGGGGTGCCAGTCAGAAGCCATTATTAACCGTTAACTGCTGTGTAGCCAGGGATCACACCCAAGTTTACGATACAACCTGGGAAGCGGCTGTCACGGGATCACCTTAAGGGGATGCGAACAAAGATATTGACTAATAGGGAGACCGCCAACATAGTGCTGGATAGCTCAGTTGGTAGAGCGCCGGTACGTTAATCCGGAGGTCGTTGGTTCAAGTCCCGCTCCAGTCAATTGTTCTTTGTTCAAACCCAAATTATAAATTATTTTCTGGGTACACAAAACTGTATCTTAGCAGAAGTCGCGTGAGGGACCGAGGGAAAGGGACGAGGTTAATGGACAGTCGGGGGGGTGGGGGGGGGGGGGCTTGTCAACAGAGGGCGCTATGTGACATATTTTGGAGGTCGTTAATTTCATTGAAGGATGTCATCGGCAAGGAGACTGACGCTTTGGAAACCCTGTGCTGTGGGGAGATTTTATTGAAGAAAACAAGCCTCAAGGTAAAAAAACATCTGGTTTTTATTCTGGCTTATTCTGCTGGGGAAAGGTATAGCAAAAGTTGACCAAGTGACGCCTCTTGATATTATCTCACTGGCAGATGACGGAACATCTACGACTACGACGACTATACGAGTAGTACGAGTCCGACCATTTTGACATTTTTTGTTGTTGATACTGTGTTTTAAACGTAAAACATGAATTTTGACGTTGAAATTATGCGTCATAAACATTTCCTACCTTGAGAATTCTTTATAGTTGTAGAAGAAGTAAAGTAGTGAAGTATTTCCTTGATTGAAGTTGAGCAGAGGGAATAATATTTTAATAGTAATAGTAATACTAATATACTTAGACTTTATTGTATTGTAAAGCCTAGGGCTAGGCCTTCTAAAATAAAACGAAATGAGACTGACTGTAAATTCATGAAGCTGCTCTAATCTAGCACTAGCCTAGCAGTAGTTGGCAGATGATGTTCCGCCCCAACTTGAAAATCGCCCCAACTATAGTTGGGACTGGTCCCAACTTGAGTGTTAAAGTTGGGGCGTCCCAACTATAGTTGGGATCGCAGTGCACACAAAGCACCCCCATGAATAAACTGAAAACGTAATAAATTAAACGCGTAGGCCTACTTTTTGAGACTGGTTAGCATCACCGGGCATGAGCATGAGGCCACTGTCAGAACCCTCTAAAAACACCATTTACGCAGAGTAGTGGTCCATTATGAGCGATATACTGTAATTCCAAACCTTGTCCTGGGCACCGGCTCGCGACTGGCTCTAGCTCCATCATCAGTTTTGACATGAGTTTGTATAAGAGCCGAGACCCAGGTTTGAAATAAAGAATCTTGTTAATTATCGCAGATCGCAGCAGCTTGTGTGTCTGCAATAGCGTTACACAGTAATCCACGCATGATCGATCACTGTGTCCTGTTGAACTCTATGGGCAATCCCAACTATAGTTGAGACTTCCCAACTTTAACACTCAAGCATGTGTCAAGTTGGGATCAGTCCTAACTATAGTTGGGACAATTGTCAAGTTGGGACAAAACAATGACACTAGCACAACTACAGCTCGGTAAACAATGGCGCAGACTGATGCCCTTTCTTTATCCACAAGCATAAAGATAGGCCCTACGATTTTATTGGGTACAATTATTTTATTGGATAAACATGCAGTAACGTAAGCTTTCCAGATCTGTGTTATGGTTGGTCAGGGGTTAGACTCAGTAACTGGGGCGCTGTACTCCTTTTTTATAATTTTTGAAATCTTCAAGCATAATTGTACGCACAAACACCATGGTCTTGGAACCAAAACTCTGGTAGCCTAATGAAAAGAATACGGACTGACATCGTTTCCCCAACTGTGGGCTTAAAAATTTTAGATTTGGAGCACAAACAAATGATCGTGAGTACAACTAAATGCCTGATGTTGCATCCTTGACATATTGAAAACCTACATGTGTAGTAGGCGATTTTCAAGCTATTTTGTTCCTTGTTTTTGTCAAATTGCCAAATGTGGCGGAACTTACAATAGTTTCCTGGTGTACTAGTATGACCGAAATGTCAAAGTTTTTTTTTAAAGGAGTACAGCGCCCCAGTTACTGGGTCTAGTCCGAGGTAATGTAATTTGTCAGCTTGTGCATTCTATTCAAGTCTGCTTTGTACATCATGAAATGTGGTTTTATTCACTATGTAATTTGTGTACACATGTGTGAATTGGTTGCGAATCTCAGTGTGAAATGAATGCGAGGTAAAAGGTACCTGGCAGCATCCGGTCAGACAGGTATCTGGCGTTATTTATGAGCCTCGAAGTGTGATGTCAGCTGTTCAGGCTAACCGTAGCACTGCAAAATTACACACTCACTGGGAATGAGGTTGAGCACAACATATAATGTTATTGTACTCTCCACAATTGCGTAATGAGTAAATGAGCGCAAGTCAAAAATTAAGGCAAAAAATGCAAGCTCTCTTTTGATAAGTATTGCCAGTCCCTGATCATATCAGGTTAGCTCTAGCCTCACTAGGTTAGGATGGCCTAGTGTGAACCCTGTAAATACTTAGCCACTAACATTGCCAGCCCATTCAACCAGGCAGCTTACATGTGTACATCAGGTGGTTTTAACCAACTTAATGAGTCCACTAACCTCGAGTCATAGCTTCCCTCCAGTGCTTTGGCTGTTGAAATTACCAACCGTTTTAATAACTTATTGCAAATAATCTTTTTCAATTTGCTAAGTCACCTATCACTTCCCTGATGGTTTGCGGCCATTTTGGAATGGACCCAAAATGTCATCTGAAAATAGGGGTGCAAACGAAATTCAATGGAGCTGTTTTGTGCGACTGCTACAGCTAAGCAACCTGCATACATGGAGGAGGGTGGCACACAGACATGGACAGGAGTCAGACAAAGTGCAGACTGCAATCAGTTGCATGCACTTTGCCGGGCTCCATGACACTCCAAAACAAATTCCTAGCCTAAACGGTTAAATTTGTCTCTGGAGTGAATTTCTATGACACTCCAAAAAGAAAAAGGTCTTAGCCTGAATTTCTATGACACAGGCCTCAACAAATCGCCTGTCCGATTGCCCGGGACACGGTAAAACTTTGTCGGGCAACCTGGATGCCTGATCGGTCTGCCCGATCGGGCAAGTGCTCTTATTGAAAAACTAATGAGTTATATATTAATTAATAAAATAAAATACCGTTTTATTCCACTGGTGATTTCCTACAAAGTGTTCCAAGCATTAACAAAATCTAAGCATTAAAAAATCCACTGAAGTTGACGTGTATATGTTGGGCGCGATCGGTCAATCTTCACGATCAACGTCCGATACGATAGCGCTGCACTATCGACCAATCGCGCTGTGCTATTGAAAGATCTATTGATCGCGCAGCAATCGGTCCATCGCGCAACGAACATTGATTGATCGCGCTACGAATATTTTTTGCGTGATCGATCGATCGTGCAGGATTGATGTTGCGCTATCGACCAATCGTGCTGGTATGGTTTTGCGCGATTGATTGATCGTGCTGGAATGGTTTTGCGCGATCGACCGATCGTGCAAGAATGGTTTTGCGCGATCGGTCGATTGTATTTATTGTTGTACATGGATGTTGTGTTGCGCCATCTTAACTGACACTTGTATGTACAAACGAGGGGAGCCAAGGAAACAATATTGTACTCATAGACAAATAATGTTTACCCACATGCCTTTCGTTTCCAAAATTTAGTGAAATATTTCACGTAAAAGTGTGCTGATGATTTGCACAGATTTTTAGTTCATCGCCGGTATTTAATACGTCGCTGGTGACGGTGAACACTTTACCAGGCAGTCAGTAAACGCTAGGAAGAAATACATCGCGGGTACTCGGCATCACGTGTACACACAGTGCATGCAAGCAATGTCCATGTCATCAGCGCGCTGGTTCTGTGTGAGTGGTGCGTGCATACCGATGACGGAGTTTACATTGTACGAAACGAACGCAAGTACAAAACAAAATGTTTATTTATTCTACGATAGTAAGCCTACATTGCCAATAAAATAAAAACATACATACATGTAAGTTGAGGTCTGGCAATGTTGACAGTTGACACTTAATTTTCTGATTTAAATTCCTCAAAATGCATGTCTCAATGTGTCTCTTTTTGCCGGGCAAGTTCGGGCAAGCAGTCTGCGACCGGAGCCTGCCCGATCGGGCAATTAAGAAAAAAAAAATTGTCGAGGCCTGTATGACAGCTTGGGAGCATCCAACAGAGTCTTAGGCAGCAACATGTTCGGCTATGGCTGCGGCTAGATTTCCACATCATGCGTTAAAGTACGTCCTTAGCAACACCCTTAGCAACAGTCAGAGCCGTAGCCGTAGCCACCAATTCGGATACAGTCTTACATCATGAGTACCTAACTCATAGCCACAGCCCTTGTTTTATCCCAATATTTCTGATTTCAATTCAAAATGTATCAATTGTTTGTTGTTTGGTAGGTTGTAGCAATGAATGTCACTGTCCTTGGGAGGACCTGTCCGTCCCCAGGTAGTGAAAGTTCCTCATCGTATGCTTCGTACAACGCTCAGAATCATCCAAGGTGAGTGTTGACGGTAGAACATACATAATAATGTACATTTATAATGCGCACATCTCCGTCACTCGGTGACGCTCAAGGCACTTCAACATTCAGCATTTTCCTGCAAGGTATTTGGGGCAACGTTTCTGAAGTATGAGACCTACATCACTGTAAGTTAAAATTTGTTATAGTCGGGGAAACGTGGATTCAATTTTAGTTTTGATATAAAAGGTCAGTGATAGATTCAGACGTTAAGCTTGTCTTAGTTGCTTCTTTCCTACCTTTCACCTCTGTGGGACCCAATCGGAATCCTGGACCAAAGCCTCGCATGTGGAGTGGGTTTTAGGCAATAACCTGGTTGCATGGGTTTTCCCTACTTCGGGTTTTCCTCCCACATCTAAAACCGACACTTGTTCACCATCTTCAGGGTCCAATTTCATAGAGCTGCTTCAGCATAAAAAAGTTGCAACAAATTTATGCTTACCAGAATAAGGTTACCAGCTAAAATACCATTTATCATGTACAAAATGTAACCGGTATCCTGCTTAGTTTTGCTTAGCAGTAAGCAATATTTTCTGCTGAAGCAGCTCTATGAAATTGGGCCCTGGTATCTTCAGGCCTACTGGTGCCAGTGCTCAAGGCACTTTTGAGGGTCTCTTGGTTTCATTACCAGAAATATGTAATAATCATAAGATTTGATAAGGTTCAAACTTTTAATCCATCTGGGATTCAAATGTCTCCACATTTTTATTATATAAAAAATATATATTTTGGGTGGGGGCGCAATACTAAAAAAGTTAGTATTTTAATTCTTTATGTTTGGCTTGAATCTCAGTTTTGAGGCTTTCTATCAGCAAGGAGATACCAACCGAGCCATCTACAATGATGCAATCCTTCCCATGGTTGGCCTCTTGGGGGCAGGCTTCAACTGTAGCTTGCTGTGTTTCGGAGAGAGCGGCTCAGGAAAAAGCTTCACCTTAGCCGGTGAAGGGCTCGGTCAGCCGGGGATCATTCCAATGGTCATCAATGATCTGTTTGTAGAAGTGGATGAACTAGAGAGAAATGGTATGTATGGTAGAAAAGATGCTTCCCATTGCGTCCCCAACATCCAACAACCGAGCTTCGTGCTTGACTTAGAATCAAGTCACTGCCTCAGAGTTTGAAATTAACACTGAACTGCAGGCCCGAGGCCAGTGATTTTAGCATCGGGCCAGTAAACTCTCGACCGGGCTAACCCACTGGTCTTGTGTTTGCCAATTGAATAAAATGCCTCATTGTGTAATAATAATGTCTTTGTGAAAAAAGACTATGAATCTGATAAGTATCTTTCAGTTATGTTGAGTACACTTGCACCCATCAGATTAATGAGATAGATCTTCTCTCAGTGCATGTTCAACTTATTTAGATTCTGGTCTTGTAAAATAAATTGTGGTCCATTCAATATTTTAAGCTACAAGCCCTCTGCAGTCTTGTGAGTTTTTCCCACCAAATTTGAAACCTGTGCCTGCCAGAAAACCCACAATTTTCTGCAGATATGTGTGTGTTTCTGCGCCCTCTAGTGTTCATAATGCACACAGGCTTGATGAGATGAGTGTCATTTGTGAGAACCTACGCACTTGTAGACCTCCTTTAAACTTTTGTCACACGGGGCTACAGTCTGGGTTTGGAGTCCCTATCGCATGTAATGGTGCGCATCTAGCCATACATGGTTTGCACCTAACTATTTACACATCACGGAGCAATGCTATTACAGGGAGTCTCCCAAAATGTTGCACAAATTTGGGGGAAAGGACATTGGGTGAACTGGGTCACCATTCGTGACCATTTTAGTGTTTTTAATAAAATATTTGGTCATACA
Organism: Pisaster brevispinus; assembly: GCA_023634235.1. Classification (NCBI taxonomy): domain Eukaryota; kingdom Metazoa; phylum Echinodermata; class Asteroidea; order Forcipulatida; family Asteriidae; genus Pisaster; species Pisaster brevispinus. The sequence continues at coordinate 4,472,149 of JAMKCF010000013.1, forward strand.
AAACCATGTTTTTGTTTCTAAAAAATTATGGAAAAGTCTTTGAATTTCTGTGGGACCCTGCCCCTGGTAGGAGTATAATGAGATGCAAATTGTACACGTATATTTTTGTTTTACTTTCAGGGTCTGTTGCATATGTGAAGATTCGTATGTATGAGATATATAGCGAGATTATTAGAGACCTGTTAAATCCAGATCAGCAAGGTGCAGTGTGTGACATCAGCGTCAACGCAAAGCACGGAGTTTATATTCAGGTAATTTTCAATGTAGCAAGGGACTGGGAAGACACTGTATTTGCGGTAATTCAATCACCAAATATGTAACAGTAATTGCCATATTATTTTGTCGGGAGGCACTTTATATGACTTTCCTGTTACTGTAAGAAAGCACTTGGTGTGCCTGGAATTAAAATATAGGTCATAGAGCCTTACGCCGTTCTTTAGGGCACATGACAATTTGTTATAAAGCTGTACTCCATTTGTCAATGTTCAACCTCCATAGCCAAGCTTATAGATAGGTTGCAATATGACGTAAATCGGCCATCTTTACGGGCAATTTGGAACACACAGTCATGCGTTTTGCGCGAGAACGGCGTGCAGCACGCGCACATTTCACAAAACTCATTGCAGGATTGGTTAGTAAACTGCGCGGCTGCGTTAATAATTTGTGAGCTTGACGCGCCTGCAAGCCAAAATGCAATTTGCCCGTAAAGATGGCGTCTATTGGGAACTATCTATAACAGTTGGGAAGCGAAAGGTTTACATCGGATCTCTCTCTCTCCTTCCCACCATATTTTTGTGTTCAAGAAAACCACATCATAACAACTCGGGAAGAAGGAACTTCTTTTTAACGTCTACTGAACTATTTGTTTTATTAAATCTTGATGTTTAGAACCTGACAGAAGTAGCAGTGAGCAGCGCTTCTACTGCAGTGTCTACGTTTAAGAGTGGGCGGTTCGCTCAGAATTCCAAGTCTACAGACTTTGGTGAAGCAAACAGTAGGACGACAACCGTCGTTGAAGTTCTTCTTGTTCAGGTATCATGATCCATGTAATAAAGAAACTTCGCCGTCCGTACTTGTAATAACATTTACCAGTGGTTTGACTAGCCAATGAAAACCATTTAAGTGCGTGACTTGGTGGGTGTACGAAATTGGTGGGTGTACGAGTTGTTGGATGTCGAATTGATGTGCATAAGAGTTGACCAGCAATCCTCATCAAGACTGCCTTTTTTCTTGGTCATCCGGATACTGATGGACTAACTTCATAAAAAATACATTCGCAAGTACTTCCATGAATTTCACCGACGACTCTGATTTTTGAAAAAGGTGGCTTTCTCTTGGGTTTTTCTGCTCTCAATAAATTTGCTTTCTAAATGCAGATACAGTGTGCAAGACCTGGGGTCGATTTCACAAAGATAGTCCTAACTTAGGACTAGTCCTAGGAGTTATTAAAAACTTAAGGCTAGTCCTAAGTTAGGACAAGTAACTCGTCCTAACTCGAGATAAGACTAGTCTTAACTCTTTGTGAAATCCACCTCAGGTCTTGTCCAGTCATGGCCGGAATGCTTACACACTGGCCTCGGGCCTGCCCTCTCTATAGTGTTAACTTCAAGCCCTGGTAATAGGAAACGCAATATTGTCCGCCTAACAATTGCCCAAAGACTATTTTGTATTTTTTGTTCCACAGGAGAGAGATGAAAACACGTATCCATATAAATCAACATTCACCTTCGTTGATCTCCCTGGTGCGGAGAAACTTGCCACAGACCCCAAGGCCCTGAAGAGAAATGAAGGACCCTTGCTGAATAAATCTATTCTTGCCCTCGGAAACCTGATTGAAGAATTGGCCGACAAATCAGACTCTACTACCAGGTGCATCCAGTACGAGTAAGTGTCAGGCGTGTGATTTCTCAGGATTTTTGTCCGATTTCAGAGTTTTTCTAAAAACCTCCACGAGCCGTTACTTTAAAAAAAAAAGTATAACAGTCACCACAGGGGCAAATAAATAGTCAAAACTGTGTTTAAACCTGTAGTTTTACATTTCTTCTGATGCACAGTGTCTGTAAACCTCCTGAATTGTAACATCTGAGAGGTTCTGGGTCTAGATAAAGGGGATCCCAGGCTCGCAAGCCATTTTTCAGGATTTTCCACATTCATCAAATCTCATCCTTGTGTACAAGTAATTTTTAAAAATTTCGGTTTGAACAAAGAAAAATTGACTGGAGCGGGACTTGAACCAACGACCTCCGGATTAACGTACCGGCGCTCTACCAACTGAGCTATCCAGCCCTATGTTGGCGGTCTCCCTATTAGTAAATATCTTTGTTCGGGTGTGCCAGTCAGAAGCCATTCAACCGTTAGCTGCCGTGTAGCCAGGATCACACCCAAGTTTACGATACAACCTGGGAAGCGGCATCCACAGGATCACCCTAAGGGGATGCAATTTTTATTTATTTTTTTTAATATCAAGTAATAAACCACAAGGGAAACTGACTGGGTAAATTTTTAATTAATTTGGGTTTGAACAAAGAAAAATTGACTGGAGCGGGACTTGAACCAAAGACCTCCGGATTAACGCACCAGCACTCTACCAACTGAGCTATCCAGCCCTTATCAGTCGTTTTTTTTGTGGCAAACTAATTTTAACTCTCCTGTACACTAGGCAGAGCTGTGTACTGAGAGAGTTGCGATAAACAGGGACCAGTTTTCTGTGGTCACATGTGTGGTTGCTGGACACCATTTTCGGTTCAAATCTAACACAACCATGTGCATTCCAGTCTGTGCGCTTACGCATTTTGGGGAACGAAAATGGTACTTTATTGTAAGTTATCTCAACTTGATTGCCATTAAGTACTAGACCATCTAGGCTAGCATTGGGTGCATGTGTTTCTTGTGTTTGTACAGCTGGTACTATCAGGAAACTCCATGGCTTGTGCACTGTGGACTTACTGTCCATATTCTCCTATGTAATTTTGTAGCAATGGGTACTCACATAATGCAGGGGTCAAATTTGTTAAGCAGCTAAACGGCAAGCTTTTTTTTAGCAGTACAATTTGCTGCTAAGCACAAGAGTTTTCAGAGATTAGCAAGAGAATTAGGTGGCCAGGGGTGGATTTCACAAAGAGCTAAGATTGATCTTAAGTGTGTGTCAATCTTAATTGCTAAGCAAAGTGTGACATCACAATACAAATCACTATGGTGATACTGACAACTCATCTTAAGATGAATCTTAGTGCTTTGTGAAATCGAGCCCAGCTGGTGTGTTCACCGTGGATTCGCATTGCTTACAGTAAGCAAGTAAATGTTAGCCTGCTTTTTCCCAAAGGTTACAGTTAAATGAACTATAAAAACACAGTAGGCACAAAATAGATTTTACATCTCAATTATACTCTAAAATTCCACAGCAAAAGATGATGACTTCATGGTTAGTGTCCTACAAAAATAATATGTTCAAACAATTTAATTTTTGCATTGAGGGAAATAGATCAATATTAGTTAAATATTTATCCTACTGACATTGACTTTAATTAAAGAGCACTGAAGACTCAGTGCCTTCCTTTGAGTATAAAAACAAATTATAAAAACAAAAAATAAATAAATAAAATCAAATAATTTTAAACCATAGTGATGCTGTGGACTTACTTTGAATGCTGCCATTATCTTTTACTGTGGATGATATCCAACAAGAGTTTGCATCAAGTTTCCAGTTGGTCATAATCTAAAGATGCTGTGTTTATGGATTCAAATAATCCAAGGCTCGATTTCACAAATCACTAAGATTCAACTTAAGATGAATTTAATAGATGTTAATTTTGCATCGGGGATAAAGAATATTAACTTTGGTTTTACCCTTACAACGATGTGTGTTAGCACTTTGTACTCAGTACTTTCCCGAGTTCTGTGAAAAAAATCACAGGCATATTACTCGCGTGGGATTCGAACCCACGACCTTTGCAAGTATACAGTGCTAACACACATCGATGTTAATATTAAGATGAATTGTCAATATCACCATAGTGATTTGTATTGTGACATCACACTTTGCGTAGCAGTTGACAGCCCAATTTCATTGAGCTGCACACCAGAATAAGATTACCAGCCCAAATCACATGTATATACCCTCTGTGACTGGTATTCTGCTTATTTTTTGCTAAGCAGGAATCTGTTAAGCAATATTTTGAGCTTAAAAGCAGCTCTGTGAATTTGGGCCCTGATCGACAGGTTAGATAAATCTTCGAATCCAACCCATGTAATATGTCCATTGATTTTTTTAAAAAAAATTTCAAAGGACTCCTGGGGGGGGCGAGTATACTGAGTAGTGCTTTACACACATCGGTGTATGGGTAAAACCAAATAATATCCTTTATTGGAATTGAGCATCTCTTAAACACTGCTTTTCCAAATTGTTTTTCAGCGAATCCAAACTGACCAATCTTTTGCGCGATCCACTCGGAGGAAACTCGCGAGTATACTGAGTAGTGCTTTACACACATCAGTGTATGGGTACAACCAAATACTATTCTTTATTCCCAATGCAAATTTAGTAGCATCTATTAAACACCGCTTTTCCAATTGTTTTTCAGCGAATCCAAACTGACCAATCTTTTGCGCGATCCACTCGGAGGCAACTGTAAGACAAAGGTCATAGTGCACCAGAAGCCCCGATCTGACCCGAGGGTCACCCAGGCTGTGCTGAATGCAGCAGATTACTTTGGGCGAATTGTCAATTTCTGTGTGGTGAACGACACTGCTGCACAGGTAAAAAAGAAACCCCATTAACAAAACTTTGTTTTCCCCCTGAAAAATTGAGTAATGTACTCATTGTGTTCTAAATGTTCAACTCTCAAAAGGGGGCTCAGTGGTCAAATTCAGTTTGGAATACAGTTTTGAATAGATAGAGTCATCACGAAGGTGGAAAGAAAAGTCCCTAACCTCACACTACAAATAATAAAATAAATGCCATTGTAAACAATGCCATTGTCGGTGTATAAATGAGACTTTGAGATGGCTGAGACAGTATCGTGTTGGATTATAACCCCCTTTGCGCTAATACAAGCAGCTCGAGGTTGTATGCTCCCAAGGGAGTTGAGAAAGTTGGAGAAGTATTCCTGCTGAACAGGGATAGAATAATGTTGTAAAGTGCCTTGATCTACCTAGGATATGTACGTCATATAAGAACTGCCAATAACGTGTGCCTGGATAGGAGGCTGAAAATTTTGAGCTTTAGCTGCGAAACAATAACAGTGAGGAGAAAAAAACAACAACAATCTGTGACCACTCTGCTGCCTGTTCTTTTTTTTTTTACTCTTAGGGTTTGATCACACAGTACCGAGCTCGTCTTCTGGATCTGCAAGCTCAGAAAGGACACACAGCTGCTCCTCCTGCAATTGACTCAGAAGAACTCATCTCAAACAATGGCAAACTTGTCAAGGAAAATGTAAGACAAAGTGTGGGCAAGTTAAGGATGCTTCACAGCGGTCATTGACGCTAATTTTACTCATGTAGTTTCAGAATGAGTTATAAACTCATTCGGTATAATATTGAACCCATTTGTCCTAGATCTGCTTGAGGGAAAGGTTGGTTGATTGTACGTGTAGTTGGCGTTTTCTTCAATCGTAAGAATGAAAGCAAGCATTAAGTACTGATGTGTCATTCAAAAATGGTGTTTCTTGAAAAACTTGAAGATTGAAATGCATGTTGAACAATCCCTTCATAATGACAAATTTACATCATTTTATGGTGGTTTTCATCTGGTGATGTCCTCTTCGTTTCTGAACTACAGATGAAGTTGAGGGAGGAGGAGGGATACCTAAGGAGGAAACTTGACCAACTCCAGGGTCGTCTTGGTGATGTTGCCATGGCAAAGACTGATATGGCATCTAAACTAATCCTGAACGAAGAGGAGAGGTTAAAGGTTAGTTTAAGCCTGACTTAGGGATCTGGCACCGTTGATGTGATGGAGTTTATAAATATAAACCATTAAACAGTAGCATCTCATACATTTGCATGAGATCAGCATCTCATACATAGGCATGGATGGATTATCAAGGTTGAGTGATATAATGCATTTGACTGAATCGGAGACTTCCTTGGATGCTAGGTGGCAGCAGACTAATGCCAGGGACCAATTTCATAGAGCTGCTTAAGCACAATAAGTATCCTTAATCTGGTAAGCAACCATTGTTTACTGTATCCTGCACATTTTGCTTGGCAGAAAACTGTTAAGCAATATTTTCTGCTTAAAGGGACACACCGGCTTACTGTTTACCTAATATTGTGATGTGGAATGACAGACAACAATTTTTAAATGGTTGTAAAAAAAAAATCCTCAAAATATCACGTAATTAACGAAAAAGTGAAAAAAACAAAACGCGGTCAAAGGTCAGCTTATACGCTTTTCCAGCCGTTGCAACTGTCAAATTTACGTGGCAATGATGCGCGATGTTGTAAGTAGACTGGTGCTCTGTTTATGTATCAATTATAACAATGGCGAGGCATGAGGATACAGACTTCATATCCATCAAGCACAAATTCACGTGTAAATAAAAAAACAGACATGAACCATGCCACTGATATACTGTCAGTATAATCTCTATTATACTGTCAGTATAATAGAGATCAGTGACATGAGCGGACGTCAGTCCATAGAGCAAGGTTCCTTGCTCTATGGTCAGTCCTAGTCGAAGTCCACTCGCGGTCGTAACCAATAACTGTTTCGGTTGAACTTGCCATTGAAACAGTTATTGGTTACGACCGCGAAAACTAACCCCAACCTGTATTCTGTGTACGACGACGTACTATATTCTGTGTACTTGCAATAATGGAGATCGTTTCTTCGACATCCAAGGATCGGTACAAAAACATCGCAAGGAAAAACACCCAGAAGGTGGTCCAACGAAAAGTAAAAAGTAAAAGAAAAACCACGATAAATCCAAAGGGAAAGCCAGCAAAAGCAGCAATTGTGGGGGGGGGGTGGACATTGTGCAGCTATCATAGAAGTAGACCAGCTGTATGGGATAAATATTCCCCGTCGTCGTCCCGCGTGTGTAGCGCAGGCAACACGTTGCAATATTAATGGGGAAAATAGCTAGGGGTATCAGACTAAAACCCTCCTACAAAAACCGTAATTGTTGGTCTGGCTCCCTACCCCTCCGACAAGCTCGCACGCTCACGGCTAGACCGGCAAGCTGGGGAGTTCATGCCCCGGGGCTTGTCTCTCTGGCCCCACGAGACACGGCACCGGCTGTACGGGATATGCCCCAAGGTTTACGTTCCGCTAGCTCCCACGCTGGTGCGCCGTAAAACACGCTTGGTTGCACGGACTCTCTGAATGCGAATCTTACGTTCGATTTTTCATTATTTACAAATTGTATAAATAATCTGAATACATAGTCTTTTTTTTCAAATACTCATGAATTTACTTGTATACGGCTGGAAGTAAAACTAACTCCGAAAATCACGTGATTTATCCGAACCACTTTTTTGGTTCGGATAAATCACGTGACCTTCGTTTTTTGAAAAATGCTCAAAAACGGCAAAATTTGATGGTTTCTTTTAGGAACCGTTCTTCTCCATACCTGGAAGACCTTTGAAGGCATATGTTAGCCTATTCTGTAGCCCAAATAGCCCAACGAAGCCGGTGTGCCCCTTTAAGCAGATCTATGAAATTGAGCCCAGGTAAATCTATTAATCTGGGGAAATATGCGCATGCGCAGAGCTGTCTGCTGCCACCTAGCATTCCAAAGTCTCATCGGGACTCGTTTTCGTAAAAAAAATTCAGTGAGCTAATTTGCTTTTGAATAGTGATTTATCTCTTTGAGAAAAAAAATCAGAATTTGCATTACTTTTTGTAATTTTGAGAAAATAGAATTAGCTGGTGCAAACTAAAAGGACCGACATGTACGGTATAATTGCAAAAAGTTAATGGCCTGACGTTTCGACTTTAGAAGAGTCTTTCTTGAAGGCTAAATGACAACACAACACACATAAACAGGTATACCTGTTCTAGGGTCGACACTTCAGGCCATTAACATTAATTTGTTGTTATTTTGTCAGGTATCTAAGATGTTGGTGGATCTTCAGATTGAGAATAGTCGTATAAAGGAGAAGGCATCCCAAGAGGCTTTTGAGTTGAACAATAAGGTAAGAAGGTGATTCACCTAATAACCCCACTGGTTCCTCTCCACTTGCAAATCGGCCCCCACGCTCAGAACATTCTCCCCAACGTCAGCTCTTCAACCTCAGCCACTACATTTAAGAAGATGCTCAAGACAGAGCTGTGTCTATTCTAAGTTATGTTCCATCTTCCCAGCCTCTCAGTCGAGTACCTAGGATTGTCGCACTGTAAACAAAACTTAATGGCAGAGCGGTCCGGACCATCATAACTATAATTGCTTCTCTTTTCCCAGGTGTATAAATCAGAGGTGAGACAGTAATGCGTTGGATTAACTCCTTGGGTTTAATTGAAGCAGCTTGGGATTGTATGTTCCCCAGGGAGCTGTGAAAGTTTGAGGATTTGGTCTGAGTTATGCCTGATGAACAGGAATAATATGGGGCGGTCGGGTTGGCATTGTTTCTTTCCTTCGTCTTCCACCTCTGGAACGCCGGTTTGAATCCCGCCTAGAGCACTATGTGGATTAGGTTTTCATTCCCTACTTAGTTTTTTCCAGGAATAATTCTCCAGGGTTTTCCTCCAACATCTAAAACTGAAACATCCTGCCTACTCTTCTCTCCGTGAGGTTCTTGGCTAGTAGTGACTAAGTTTGCTTTTCTGAGAGTCCTGGGCTTCACAACCAGAATTGATAAATGAAAGCACCGTGACCTTGATGTATCTACTAGGAAATGGGCGCTACACAAAAGAACCAAGTATTATTATTATTACTTCAGTAAATTATTGGTTCTCCTCCTCTATGGCAGCTGATGAGTCTTGATAGTGACTACAGGCAAGCCTTGATCGTCAAGGACCAGCATGCCAAGGAAGCTAAGATGTACCGAGAGAGATTGGACCTCATTGAGAGAGAACGACACGAGCTGGCCGACAAGTTTGTCATGATGAAAGCAGACTACAAGGCACTCGCTCAGAAATACGACAGCGAGGTAAGAGCTTTATTTTAGCACTTTCTATGTTGAAAACCGATTATTCTTATTTTAAAATTTTTTTTTTAACAGTGTACTGTTGAACTTATTCATTTATCTTGTTTTGTTAAACAATTACACACAGAGACACAACCTTTTTGCACAGAGCATTTCCATGAGAGATACAGAGTCTTTGCAAAATCAAGATATATTGTTTTTGCACTGACGCAACGGTATTAAACAAAATTCAAATTTCTGCGAAATGTTCACAGGTGAGCCGGAACCAGGACCTGGGATTGGAATTACTGAATCTCCTCAACGCTAAAGTGACCCTTCTCAAACAGGAGGAGAATCTCGCCAGAGCATCCAACCACAAGAGAGAACAGACCACAGAGGAGCTGAGACGAGCTAGAGACATCGCCTTGGGGCTCAGTAGCAAAAAAGAACGAGTGAGTAAACCTGTAGACGAGGCACTGTAGTGTAGGGAGCTATGCTTTAAAAGTATTGAATACAGGATGGGTAGAGCTGACAAAATAGTTGCAGACAGTGATCATGTTTTGTGTGATCGACCATATACATGAAATAACAAACCTGTGAAAATTTGGGCTTAATCTGTTGCGCGAGTCACAAGCAAATAGTGAAAAACCATGCACAATTTTCAGCATGTAAAACACATTGTGACATCGTAACAACCGAAATCAGCAGTTGCATTTCTTTGTAAAGGTTTACAGATACAGTTTTTCTCGATCATGACTTCATTTCAGTATGAACTAGTAGAGAATATGATGAAGAAAGGTCAGTTTTAGATGTGGGAAGAAAACCCCCGAAAGGGAAGCACATGCAACTTGGGGCCTTTCTCAAACCTCGGCTTGGGCTCCGTCTCCGGCTTGGGCTCCGTTATAAATTGTTGATGCAGCGTGTATTTGTATCACACGGAGCCGGCGCGGCACGGAGCCCCGGCACGGAGCCGGAGCCCAAGCCGAGGTTTGAGAAAGGCCCCCAGGGTTCCAGTTTCATAGCTCTGTGGAATTCTTCGCTTACTGAGCCTGGTAAAGCACTTGATTCCATGGGCTGTAGGCACAGAACTCCGCAGTAAGCAGAGCCATGCAAATGGGCCCAGGTAGAGACTGAAAACCCAATCCGCATGCAAGGTTCTTGTTAGGGTTGGAATTGGGGTAACAGACGCAAGCAAGTGGCAGGGAAGAGATCCTCAATACGTTGGTATCCAAGCAAATAATTCCCATCACTGCTTTTTAAACCTGATGGGCCCAATTTCATAGAGCTGCTTAACGGCCAATTTTGTGCTTACCGCGCGATTTCCATTTCATCGCGCTGCTCACTGTAAGCACACGAAAAGGCATGCTAACCTTCATGTGCTTACTATGTAATATGAATATGGAAATGAATGACGTAACAATGCAAATCCATGGTGAACGCGCGAGATGGCCGCCTAATTTTCTTGATAACCTATCAGCTTATGCTGAAGCAAATTTTTCTCACCCTTGAGCAGCGCTATGAAATTAGCCCCGGGTCTTCTATCTGAAGAAAGAACTGCCCCATTAAAGTGATTCATATTTGTAAATATTTTTACTTGTTTGATTTATTTATTTATTTATTTTTTTTTTCAGGCTAATGAAATAGGAGCATCTGAGATGGACAGAGAAGAATTGCAAAATAAGGTACTTTTAGAAACAGCAATTAAAATAACAAGTAATAAATTACAAGGGAAACAGACTGTGTAAATTTGTTAATAATTTTGGGTTGAAGAAAGACAAATTGACTAGTGAGCAGGACTTAAACCTGTGACATCCAGACTAACCTGCCAGCACTCTACCAACTGAGGTATCTAGCCCTATGTTGGTAGTCTCCCCATTTGACAATATCTTTGTTCGGGGGTGCCAGTCAGAAGCCATTCAACCTGTATCTGCTGTATAGCCAGGGATCACACCCAAGTTGACAAAACAACCTGGGAAGCGACAGAAGAGGAATCACCTTAAATAAAGTAACGTAAACATCTCAATATGAAATATTAATGAGATTGGGATTTTTCTTGATATTCATATAAAATATAACCACTTCAGACATTTTGATTGATCACAAGCTCATGAAAGTTCATCGGTACCCTGCAGACTCTACAACCTTCAACACTTTGTCCCAGCAAAAGGTTGTAAACACTGAAATGGCTACTTTTGATAAAAATGAGGCTAACTGTCATACTTGTGTTATACAGAATTACTTCAAGGACATGGTTGTCCATACCCATGTGGAATGTAAGTTTCCTACAGTGATTTATGATTGGCTGAGAAACGATCAAACTTTCTCTCTCAACTAAGTAAGGCTTGCGGTAACACCATGTGAAAATCTCTTTTGAGTAGTGTAGGTTCTGAAAAGAACCGGTGGTTAACGGTTCTCTCTCAAGTTGCCTGAAACACATTTATTGCACAAATTGCATGCATTTGTTACACCCTTCCTGTGGTCTTGAGGCAATTTCACACGGGGCAATTTATTTTAGGGCATTTTATTTGAGGGCAACTTGGAGGCAACCAACTGCACTGCATGCTCAAGGAACACTTGACTTTGGCAGCACAACATACTTTTTTTCTAGCTGTAACTCAAGAAAATAACAAGAAAACTAAAATGTGAATGAATTTTCTTATTGGAGATTGCCTGGAACTGGTTGCCTGTAAATTGCTTCGTGAGACATGGCCTTTACAGTTTAAAATCTTGATGTTAAAGGAGACGGTTAAAACTTTGTCTGTTTAAGTCGGGCATACAGCTTTTCAGCTGATCAGCGGATTTCCTCATTTTTGGTTTCTCAGCTGTTTGCCATTGAAAATTGAAAAACACAATTCAAAGTCGTGGATTGCCTGATACTTTGCTTTTTTGTTTCTTGACAAGCTGTAGTTGCTAAGATGCCTGTTCTGTGCCTTTACAGACAGCAACTCTTTCCACTCTATTTCCAGCCGAATGGAGAAAACAGTTCACTGTCAATCTCGGTGAGCTCCAGTCAGCGTTCTCTCTTAACAGTGGTCTGCTGGCTAAGTGCAAGTTAAAACACCTGAGGACCAGTCAAAATTCTGCCCTAGTCGTCGGAATGGCTGGTTCAGTCTTGAAAAGCATCCCTATTTAATGCAAAATATGGACTTGTGAAAGTTGGCGGACTAGAGAAATGGCAAGTTAACTGGTCCCACTTACTAGTCTCTGACAATTTAACAACAAACTAAAACAGTGCTAAACAGCTTTTATTCCCCCAGTCAGGATGAAGTGTTCCTTAAGAATGTTATTTGATTTTCTTGTTGCAGCTATTCACCACTCGAGACCGAATGAAGAGTAAATTTGATGAGATGAGAAATCAGTATGACGAGCAACAAGACAAACTTCAGACCAGAATGTAAGTGAGAAAACAAACATCCTCTCATAAGGTTTGATTAACCTTCGGTGACACCCTCGGACCACGTACACATTTACATCAGTGTACTGTCTTCAATAGTACGTTTATGATAGCGTGTCATATTGTTGTGTGTGTGAACACAATCCCTTTCAAATAGTCCAACAAATCTGATAAGAGCCTTTATGGAACAATCTCCCTCTTCACATCTGTCAGGCATCATCTCTTGAATCCTTCAAAGCCATGTTAAAAACTCATTTGCTTTTATCCAAAGTTACTAAAATTTGTGTCTATTCATTATGCTTTGTACAGCGCCTTGTAACCTTTGTAAAAGGTGCTTTATAAATCCTAGTTATTATTATTATTATTATTAAACTCGACAAAACAAATTCCAACTCGCCTAGCCATGTAGAAGCCATCTGTGGAATAATAATAATAATAATAGCTTCCATTTATATAGTGCTTAATACAGGGTTTCTAAGCACAGTGGAAGACATGATTGATTTCAGCCAGGAGTGGCTATCAGCCCAAGGCTAAGAGATTGCTTTACAGTTCCTGTGGGAATTAGTCTGGAGCATCTTGCATCACCGACATGGTGCTGTAGGTCTCATCATTTAAAAAAAAAAAAACTCTTTATCTGTTGCGGTAAAAAATAATGAGGGTATAGCGCTATATAATAATAATAATAATAATAATAATAATAATAATAATAATAATAATAATAATAATAATAATAATAATAATAATAATAATAATAATAATAATAATAATAATAATAATAATAATAATAATAATAATAATAATAATAATAATAATAATAATAATAATAATAATAATAATAATAATAATAATAATAATTCTTATAAAGCACTGGTATCTAGAAAAAAACTATTCACTGCGCTAAAATATGACCAAGGGAAAAATTAATGGTAGGCTTGACTGAAGAGGTAAGTTTTGAGATTGGATTTGAATGAAGAAATGTCAGGTTGTGATCTAAGGGTGAGAGGCAAGCCGTTCCACAGAGACAAACTTTATTCCATAAAGAGTTTGTAGTACTATTATATGATGAACTTGTGAGAATATTTCATCAGGATTCTCCTAAATTATGACCTATATTACTGTATAGCTCCATTAAAGAAAGAGGCTAAAATAAAACATCCTTTTCCTCTGGCAACTCACACCTGCTATCTCCATGTAATTCCTTTTCCAAACAGTGGACTTAATTGGATCATGCACAAATCAGTAGGGCCACTGACTGCCCCAGGGAGAGTAGTTGCTCATCCATTAAGTCTAATGACCCAAGTCATTCAATGTAAACACACCCACTCAGTGAAAAGGATGTAATCTTTCTGAGTTTTTGTGGCCAAACTCAGAAATTCTTTAATGCAGCTTTCCCGTAACAAAACTCTGCATTTTGTCTAATTCCTTTGAATCTTAGAGTGGAGTTAAACACAGCACTGAAGAAAGCTCGCCAGACTACACGTGACTCTCAGCACAAACTTGCTCACCAGGAAGTGGTAAATATTGCAGATGTCTCAAACAAGATGCAAATATTTATATTGAATAGAAAAGAATAAAGAGACTTTCTACAGGAAATCAGGGTTTTCTGTACCTTTTGCTGTCACTTATCACCATTGGTACGAAGGCCCAATTTCATAGAGCTGCTCTAGCTTTAGCGATCCCATTTACAGTGTCGCGCCAGGAGTCTTGTTTGAAAGGTCCTCAGTTTGAAATTTACTGTGTCTCTGCCAATCATGTCAATGTAGTTAAAAGGTCTGTGTCCTCTATGTCCTCAGCTACATTAATTTCCTTTAAAAGTACTAAAGTTGAGTTTAAACTTGAGAGTTAAAACAAAATTGTAATTCTTTGTTCTTCCCCTGGCTAGGAACTTCTGTCATCTCGCGAGAAAGTGCGGGAATTAGCGGTGAAAAACAGTCGATTGCAAACCCATCTGATGGAGAAGAATGAAGAGATGCGATCTCGTCTCAATAAGTACTTGGAGGATATCTCGGTAAGTCTTGGAAACATGAGGATATTATGTTGCCTTTGGATAATGACAAATCATGATGTATCATTCCTGCTAAAGGAAGTGCACAACTTTGGTCAAACTGAAAATGTAAACATTCAAAGATTTACACACCCCAATCACATGGCATAAGAACGCTCATGGTGGAAAACTTCCCTTGAAATATTTTTGGGGGCTTGAAATCCCAGCAATTTTGTATAGCTTAGAATAGTGCAATTTGGAGATTTAGAATAGTGTTATATGCAAGATGTGATATTGGCCGTGCAGCATATGTTTATATCATACTTCTTGTTGCTCTGGGTCAAGCACTCGGAATCGGGGACCAGAAAATTTGTTACAAGATCAGAATCAATATGAGAAGAAAAAAAAAACAGTTTCGCATTTGAACTGTTTTTATTGAAACAAGCACTAAGAGAAGATTGATCTCATTTGTCTTATGGGTAATACATAAATACTCAACAGAATTGAAAGATACATGTATTTATCAGTTTATATTGAAAATGACAGTGAGGTACAAAGACGACCGTTGGACCTGTACAGTTGTAAGTTTGCTGGCCTGATGCTAAAATCACTGGCCTCAGGGCCTGTGGCTCTGTGCGAATTTTAAGCCCTGTTCACTATTCCAAAAACAAATGGTGTATTACCCCTTTAACTTTGATTTTAGAGAGAAAACAAGAAAAAAATGGGACTTTTGAAATGAATTCTAATGATGTATTTTGCCGCCTTGTAGGAATTTGTTGACGATCGGGATGCCACCCTCAATCGTAAGATGGAGTCCAATTTATCCAACTATGTACGCAGCATGATGAAGGATCTGAAGGAGACGTACAAAGCAAGAGAGAAGCAGTTGAGTGACGCTGCCAGAGACTTCAAAGCTAAGATGCTCGCCGTTGGTAAAAAACACGAGAAACTCATCGTCGCTTACAGGTACTCTTTTAGTTAGACACCCTCTCAAAACTATTCCAGGATAAGTTGCGGGAAAGTTTATCCGCAAAAGGGTGAATCATTGAGGATAAGTTGCACGTTTTATCCGCAAGCACATGTATGTTGACAGACTTCCCACTATGAGCAGTCTGTGGTTTGGCCAACTTATTACGAGGCCTTACTGGTTTAATAAATATTAATAATTGACTAGTTGTGTTTAGCCATGTGTGGTACTGTTGATGGCATCCATCTTTGTTGTTGTGTAGTAGGACTTAGTAGTAGTAAATAGAAAGTTAACCCTCGAACAGAGTGTTACTGTCAGTTATTGAAGTTATAACAAACACACACATGCGTCGTTCGAAGATTATTTTCGGGTCATAGTTTTTTCGACCGACACAATAACTTGTTTCTTTCATTAGATACCTGAGGAAACAGATGCAGAGTGAGGTGATGGTAACAGAGTTTGATGTCGGCCCTGATGAGGAACAGCTCACCCTCGGCGATGACGATGTGGAATCGGCAAACAGACAAGAGATTCGGAGGTTGGCGGAGGCATTGAAAGAGGCAAAGAAAGGTCAAAGGTATGTACAAAGATCTAAACAGAAAAGAGAATATAAGGCAAGGAGGATGTTTGATTTAGACAAAGACTGCAGAGGGTTTAATTGGACATCTCCAGTTACGTTAACAAAACGGGAAGGTCGGGTCAGAGTGTTTACCTCTAAATCCAGTTTTTCAAAAAGAAAAGGATGGGGTGGCATTTTAGGTGCTTTTTACCGGAGTAATGGAGCACCTTTCATATTTGTGCTGAATAAACTAACCCATGTTTATTAGGTCTTGGGCATTCCTGAAACATTCTCAACTCCTTAGAAGTATGCAGCCCCGGCAGCCAAACTGAAGAACGATTACACTTAAAAAGTTGTTCTCAAGGACTGAAACGCAGCCCCCACTACCTGAGCCCGATTTAGATGACTTGGTAACCAGAGCCCAAGTCAGTAGCGCTGCACTCTAAAAACTAATTGCTAAATTCAACACTTTAAAGAGTTCAGTTAGTTTCAACTCTTTTTAAAGTTTAGTTCTTCTGATTAACGAGGGGTCACAGCATAATAGTGTGTTGGATGTAACTTTGACAATAATAATTTTACTTTTTCCATGTTAAATCTGACGTTTATAGATTTGACACTGACCGCACTCTTTAAATTATGAATTAAAAACTATAGTTTGAAGAGTGTATACTGCTTGATCATGGCATGCTGTTTAGCCTCGCGTTAAAAATTCTCATCAAGTTATTTTGCAAACCTGAAATTCACTTTGTTTCAAACTTAATCTTTAAAAAAATTAATGGAAATGTGTTTAAAGTCCAGTCTTAAAAGACATTTCTGAACTGAATTGCAGAGCCCACTTTCATACAGCTGCTCAAGCAGGCAATATTGCTTTACAATTTTCTGCTAAGCAAAAATGTGCAGGAAACTCAGTCACAAATGGTACATGTGACATGGTATTTGGGCTGGCAACCTTATTCTGGTAAGCATTTGTTTTGTGCGATACTGCTTTTTGTGCTTAAGCAGCGCTATCAAATTAAGCCCTGTTTCGAGGTAGCCTGTGATGATCATCTTGCTTGTTGCTCAAACGTTTTACTGGACCAGAATTTTTTTTTAGACTAGAATCAACTTGAGAGAAAAAATGCAGTTTTTTAACATATAAACTGTTTTTATTTGAACAAGCACGGAGAGACAATTTTTCTCATTTGTCTTATGGTCAAGTATTTTTCAATACTCAACATATTTGAAAGATATGTATCTGACTCAAAGTCAACATTTGAACATAATTTTGGGTTTTATTAAATATATTTCACAGTGAAGTACTAATTTTGTTGCATTAAAAAAATGCAAGATTGCTGGACTTGTCTGCTCATGAGTTTGCTGGCCCAAGGTTAAAATCACTGGCCGCTGCCCTGCAGTCCAGTGTTGATTTTGAGCCTTGATTTATGATATTGTTTGTGTGATGATGAATATTTTTATTTTGTTTTACCCATACACCAATGTGTATAAAGAACTGTATACTCAGTACTTTCCTGAATCTCGTGAAAAAAAAGAAAACAAATTGGGCATATTACTCTGTCAGGATTCGAACCTACAACCTTTGCCATTCTAGAGCAGATGTCTTACCAATAGACCACCAAGATTGCCCGGTACTTTATCCCCAATGCAAATTGAACATCTATGATGAATGTGATATATATGACTGTTGTGTTTTTAGGAGTGGAGTTCCTGTAGGCGATGGATGGAGCGACATTCAGAAACAGCTTGGAGAGTTTACCAGTACCACACAGGTAAGAAGATGGGGGTAAAGTAGACCTGTGCCAGGCAGTCGGGTTAAGTTCTTTTGGTAGGTTGCACCAGGTGCACCCGCGAAAGTACAAGTTGTGTTGACTTTTGTATCAAAGGAATTTGAACAGGCATGCCAGAGCTATATTGACCCCCATTGCACGATGCGCAGCGCACTTACACGTGCCTATCCTGGTCGACATTTCGTAAGTCCAAATGTACACAAATACCATGACTCCCAAAATGGTGGAAATAGTAGATGTGGACGTGCGTTCCACGTTGTGCAAGGAGTCAATATCACAGTGTGTAACCTTCTAAGCAGCCAGTGTTGCTGGTAGGCAATCCAATCTGAAACCCATACATTGAGGTGAGGACTGAAACTCTGGTCCGAGGTCAGATGTGAAAGGCAGTCTTACTAAGCCAATCTAATTCTTGCCATCCTGCCGTCCTCCCACATGTGTCTCTGCCCTGAGATTATCATACCATCAAGAAGCAGTGTACCTAGCTGTACATTTTATTCGTCCACAGTTATTTGTATTTATTGTTGTATTGGCCCTTTTAAGATGTTTTTAGATATTTAGATTCTTTGTGTTTCTCTTCATTTTGTATTTCTTTTGTTTATTTTGTTTGCTTTCTTGCTATTTTGTTCATAATTGTTATTATGTGCATTTATTTGTTTATTGTACATTTTGCGTTGTTTTTGTTTAAAAAAAAATATATAATAATACACAACATGCACAACGTAGCAATAAAAAATGGCGCCAGCTTGGTTGCAGTGTGACTTTCATCAGACCTTCAGGGGTCACCCAGTCAAAGTCTTTTTTTCCTTTCCACAAACACTTGACACAAACTGGCTCTACTGATTACAAGAAGCCCATAGGATTTGTGTTGAGCTGGTTTTGCTTGATGATTTATGCAAGAAAAGTTCAATAATCGGACTTGGATTTACCATTGTTTGTAAAACCCAAGTATGTAAAAGCCAAGTCCAGTTATTACACTTTTCGTGCATACAGTATGTGTGCATACTGCAAAGACTAAGGCCTTCTCGGAAATAGAGGTTTCCGCTTCTCGGAAATAAAGGTTTCCGTCACAAGAAATTCCTTTGAACAATGACATGGGTGATTTGGAGTAAAACTACACTTGGACCATGGAGGTAGATATAATTCCTACCTCCATGCTTGAACATTATGCCAGCTTTGGAGCCGGAAGTAGTAGCGAAAAATGTGGGCGTGCTGCACGTATGTGATGCAATGGCTTACCAACTGGATTGATGCAATCTGCATTCTCTTTGCTCATCGTGGTGTTTCTGTGCCTTTTCTTTCACTGACAGCATGAGCTAGAATCAGAAAGAGCGTCACTGATGTCGTCCAATGCCATCTTGGAAGAGCAGCTTGCAGAGTGCCACGATTACATCGATAAACATCTCAACAAGTAAGATCTCTGTTCATGTTAAAATAATTCCTCTTCATCGCTGAAAAAAAAAAAACTTTATTCAAGCCTGGAAAACATTAGTTAGTTAGATCAGATTTATTCGCCATTCATCAATAATGAAACAAACACAGAAGACAATACAACAATAGAAAAACAAAACACACAAAGGATAGCAAAGTCAAGTTCTAGACTTTCTTCCATTGTGGTCCTGGAGTAAAAATGTTGTTATTAAAAGTTTTTTTAATATACAGATAAAGAAAGAGAAAGAGAGAAAAAGAGGGGCTTGACAAAATCGCTCGAAAAAAAAGCATTATTATGGTGTGTTCAATACATTTGCGACGAGCCAATGAAACAACATGTTATTGCATGTTTGCTATTGAGAACTTTTTAGCTGCCCTTTTGAAAGAAGGGACAGGCGTCTTGGACCGAATGAGTGGAAGTCAGGAGTTGTAAGGTTGCCTTGCTGTGGAATTCAAGTTAATCCACATCAAACCTGACTGTCTTGATACATACACGGCTTTTAACGACTTCTTAAGGTAAGGTATACTTTGGGTAATTGTCAAAGACCAGTATCCTCACTTGGTGTATCCCAACATGATGCATACAATAACAAACCTGTGAAAATGTGGGCTCAATTGGTCATCGAAGTTGCACGAAAATAATGAAAGAAAAAAAACACCCTTGTTGCATAGAGCTGTGTGTTTTCAGATGCCAGAGAAAGGCTTCATGCCTGAAGCCTTTTTGAGATTCAAATTTGGGGGTGAAAAATTATCTCTTTCTCTTATACTACATTACTTCAAAGGGTGTCTCCAGTGCTCTCTACCAAGTAAGTTTTTATGGTCATTTGTTGAGTAATTACCAAAGGTTTACCCTGCCTTCGAAGACTCACTTGTTTGAATTTACATTTTTGTAACAAATTTCTTCATATTATTTCTTTGTTTTATTTTCTGTGTTGGAATAGAGGCTCCTGCAAATAGACGATATAAATATGTCTTGTATTGTTATTATTATAATTATAATTAGTAGTAGTAGTAGTAGTAGTATTTTTATTTTTTTTACCGATGTGTGTAAAGCAGTGTTTGGAATGACCTTCCAGTTCATATTCCCCAAGCTGAATCTGTTATAATTTTCAACGGACTTTTGAAGACTCATTTGTTGAATCTACATTTTTGTAAAAAGAGTTGCTTCATATAATGTTCGTTGATTTATATTTGCTGTTGTGCATAGAGGCTCCTGCTTTATGCACTCTATAAATGTTTTGTATTGTTATTACTACTATTATTATTATTATTATTATAATTATTATTATTGTAAGCACTGTTCCTGCCTGGGCCCATGTTGTGCTTATTTCTGCATTACAATAAACACTTTTTACTGCCTTGCAAAATAAGCAAATCGCAGCAAGCTGTATACCGTTGGAAACAGCTCACCATTCTCTTCTTTGTGTTATATGTTTTGCCATGTTTTCCACGCGATATTTCGAGTAAGGAGAGTGTAAAGACACTAACTTCTTGTTCATCTACAGGTTTTCCCATAGTTTGGCATTAAACAGAGTTTGTGTGTTTATGGGAAATCCCAAATTTAGGCAGTTATGTGTTAACTGCCTCGGGACCCAATTTCATGAAGACTGTAAGCACAAAAACTTGCTGAGCACAGTCAATAATTGCTCAGTAGAAACAGGTTACCAGCCAACATTCTGTGACGTTTACATTGTTGTGACTGGTCCCCCACTTGTTTGTTTGCTAGCAAAGTGCTTTAAGCAGCTTTACAAAAAATTGGGCCCAGTGCCATTAGGCAAACTCATGTACCGCCATTCATTCTAATTTGGGTGTCCGTTATATGCAGGTATAGAGAAGAGAACACCTCACTGAGGAGAGTTCTGGGAGTGAAGGAGAGGGACAGCAACACCTACGAGGACCCGCCTAGAGGACAGAGAGGCAGCTACCCAAGAATCACCGCTGGACCTGCTCTGACTCATCCAAATTGGCAATATTAAAACTTTAAAAGCACTGTACCTGTCGTACATTGGTAACGGCAAAACCCTTAATCAATATATCATCCGAGCCCTCTTAAAAAGTTAACGAAACAATTATTAAATTATAGGCAGATAAGTAAATGTTCAAGTGGGTAAAAGTAAGGTGTAAAACGCCTCTGAAGTTTCCAAGATTGCACTAGACGCACCTAATATTATTATTATTATTACTTTTTAATTTCTCTCCACAAGTTCAATAAATATCAAGTAATAAACCACAAGGGAAACTGACTGGGTAAGTTTGAAATAAAGTTACACACACACAAAACAACACCAATAAAACAAAACAAAAAAATTCCCGAAAGCCTACTTGTTATAAAGATTGTTTGGTAATAGCATCCTGCGAAATGATTTCATCTGAAGAGACCCCGTTGAGTAAAAGTCAATAAAAGTACGTCGACAAATTTGGATCTCTAAAGATCGCCTAAAAGCGACTTTTGGAGAGCCAAATTCCCGTGGTGTCCCTTTTGTAAAGTTTGCGACCAGAGATTCATGCATGAATTGTTTCTCGGATTCAAATGTATTTTATCAAATTCTAGTCAACGAAAGGCATTTCAGACAAAATAATTTCGCAGGATGCTCACCACCATTGCCATCTTTATAACAAGTAAGCTTTCGGATAGAAATTACACCCTTTTTTTTGGGGGGGGGGTTCATTGCTAAAGTATAACCCTACCTTACAAAGCCGACTAATCTCTTTTCCCCATCCAACTTGCCTGTAAAGTTTGTAGGATAGTATGAAACGGGCGTTACGTTTTAGCATTTCATAAATTGAGTGAAATTTGTTACGTAATTTTCGAAGTGAATAATATCCTCTTAAATTTTACTTGATTACTATTCAGAATCAACTCACAGTAGGGTTATCCTAATCATTCAGATCACTTTGTATTTGTTTGCTTCAATTTAAAGATTCTTTCAATCACATATTTATTTAGTTGTTTTCTCAAGAAGTAGGCCTATTCTGAATTGTGGCCATTGAGGTTAGGTGAAGATTTTTAGCAGACGTGTTCAGTATCAACAAATTGTTTCATTCAACTCGATTCATAATCAAGTTAATTTAACATGTACATACATGTAAACTAGTCTAAATCTTTCAGAGATACTATTGCAAATGTTATCTATATTTTCATCAACATTAGAATTTGATATATATATATTTTTTTCTCCAACAAATGTACACCACTCAATTACTTTCCAAACTATTTTCAACTGCCCTTGTGTTTGATGGAGTTTGGTGGAACTTGGAGACATGTTTTTCAGTGAGAAACCGTCACAAATGAAAACTGCAAATGTAACTAGACCCTTGTGTCAACCTTTAAAAAAAAAGGATGTGAGTATTCAAATTGGTGAATGTTTTCTTTCTGGGCAAAGTGAGCTTTTAAACTGAGGTTTCATTTGTGATGTAGTATGGCAGGTGGGTAATGGAACTGTGCCTTCGACGATACATACATGTACATGGAATTTGGCACACAATCACAGTATGTCGTGAAAAAGATATTCCTCGGCTATACATCGCAGATTTGTCCTGTGAAAAATAGGCCTATTAGGTAGAATAACAAGCAATGGTAATTCCAAAGCATGCTTGCATCATTAAAAGCACAATCCCCCAATTAGTCCCCCCTGGCATGCCCCATTGATATATTCATAGCGATTCTGGGGGTGAAGCCTTACTGCATTTTATTCTCTTGAGCAAATCAGCTAGCTTCCGATGCCATGTTTCGTTTACATTCGTATCAATTTTTTTTTGAAGGATTGACTTAGTTTGCAGTGGGAACTATTGTATGTGTTACATTGTAAAGTATAGTCCATCAGTATCATGGGTGTGATCAGCGAGGTGTGCGTGCTGGTGGTGGCGGCGGGTTTGGTTGCTGGGAATTGGGGTTTTGGCAGCTGAGGGGAATGAAGACATATTGGGGTGCATTTGAATATCTGATTTCATAATGTCTTAAAAACGTCAACGACAAGAATGATTAAACAAACACATCAATGGCAGTCAAAGAGCTTGTCCAGAAATGTTTGTTGTTGTTTTTTTGTTTAT
Source organism: Pisaster brevispinus (assembly GCA_023634235.1). Lineage (NCBI taxonomy): Eukaryota > Metazoa > Echinodermata > Asteroidea > Forcipulatida > Asteriidae > Pisaster > Pisaster brevispinus. Next base: position 4,495,384 of record JAMKCF010000013.1, read on the forward strand.
TTTTTTTTTCTCTTCAATTTATTTATTTTTTGGGTTTTCAACTCCTTAAAATCCTAAAAGTGATACTGTGCTCCTTGAGCTAACAACCATTTCCTCTTTTCCTAAAATTAATTCTACTTTCAGTAGGCACCTTTTGTCCTACAAGATACACTTGAATCCACAACATTCCTTTAATTAGACCTACTGTAAAGTATTAGCTAGTTCTATATTTGCAACTATCAAATCTCTATTATCTTCACTGCTCCTGGAAAGACCAATGCAATAAGGTTGGGGAAATCCTTCATTAAACGATTACTAGGCCTAGCATTGAATAACGCACTGAAATACGTTTACAGACAAGTACAGGCATTAGGCCTACTTCATAGGCCAAATGCACATACCCTGTATTGTATGAAACCCAAACTCCCAAAAGAAATTTGTACTGAATATATCAACTGGTCCCATGTATTCTTACTCTGTATAGTTAAGCCAAAGCATTATTATTAGTATATATATTTTTTTATTACACAGCCATGCATTCATGTACCTGTCATGTACCTGCATAGTTGGTTACTGTAAACCCCAATGAATATTCAAGCCAAGTTTGGAAACAAATTACGTAACCCCCCCAAAAAATAAAAAAATAAATAAAAAAAATAAAAAAATAACAAATAAAAATAAATAAATAAATAAAATGACTGGATGAGAGGAAATAAAACTGAAGCGAACATAATAATATACAACATACCATACCAGTACTTGTACATGTACCAGCAAAACATGTTTACGTGGATAGGTAAACATGAAGCTCCGTGGTTATCTAGGGGATGCAAGAATTAAACTACTGCATATACTCGTTGGGGAACTTGTCTCGCTGCACTTGATGTCGTGATGGATCGAGGATACAAGTAAGTCAAGTCAGACATGTCTGTTGAGGCAGATTGGGGACACGTTCCTGTGATGAAACATTCATAGGATTTGGCACACAGCAGTCATGAGAAAGAGTTGACTATAGTATGGTCTGTTGAAAAAAACTACTGGTTCATGCACTGGCAGACAATTTGAACATGTTAAAAATCGCTTGTTATATTCTATCCGTATTGTTTTCAAAGGACAGATCTGCGATGGCCCTATAGCCAAAATTCTGTCGACATACTCTGTGAGCCAAAATCAATGTTTGTATTATCAAAGGCACAATCACATCAACTATAATATCTGCCGTATGTCTATAAACATAATGTTCCCAAAGTGTGGTCCACAGAGGCTAGTTACCCGTTAAACCTTCATGGTACTCTTCAATGGTATCTCTATTTTTTTTTTCCTGTGACTGACACTAGTCTTGAGTTGATCAACCGTGCGTGTATCGCTGAAACGGATTTAAAGATGCAAACTTCATGCGAAAAGGGTGTGCTTACTGTAAAAAGGCACGTAAACTATTACCAAGTGACTGAAGAAGCTGGAAAGGCAAACTTTGTGACAAAAGTTAGGACCTTACTATTATTTCATATTCAGAAGACAAATCATGTATAAATTAATGTAAGGTAATTTACTTTTGCCCCCTTTCTCTCTCTAAAAAAAAGGACGTTCACACTTAAAGTTCTGGACTGTGAAATGTGATTGTACAAGATTGACCCCAAACTACATCCTTATTTGATGGGTAAATAAAATACAAGTTTTGGTCATAATGGGTGAAAAGGGCAGCGGTCGGATTTAAAATCTTTCCCAGCAATCATAATAGACTTCACCATTGGGTAGGTTCCTTGTTGTGGAGCTTGTGACAGTGGTCCATCCATGGTCTCTGCCCGGTCTGTGCTGATAATTTCTTGACATAAATCAATGGTGCCTACAAGCAACACTTTCCTGTCAGTGAATCGGGGCAACGTCCTTCGGATAAGCCTTGAAAGTTTTCTCACTTCGCCAACAAGCGTACACTAAGAGAGATATGGTGAAATGGCGTTTCTTGCGCAATCAAATCCAAAAACTGAAAAAGAAATGCCAAATCTAAATTGTACATTGAATCTGTCTGTAACCTCTGAATTAAATACTGTCACTCATATGAAGCTCCTGGGTGTTGCAATACATAATGATCTTAAGTGGGATAGACATGTGGCTGATATTGTTTCCAGGGCGTCACGCAAGTTGTTTACTTTGTGTATTTTGAAGAAATCAGGTGTCCCTAGGTCAGACTTAGTCTCTGTTTACATTATTAGGCCCATAGTTGAGTATGCCAGCCAAGTCTGGCACAGTTCTATTACTAAACAGCAGTCCAGTAAAATTGAGAGTGTTCAAATACAGGCATGTCGTATCATAATAGGCTATCGGGAATATCAAAGTTACCGTACAGCTCTTGCAATTTTGGATCTTCTCTCTCTTGAAAGTAGACGTGCTATGCTTTTTGTTAAATGGGGTGAAAACTGTTAGAATCCACAACACTTAGAAATATGCTTCCCCTTTTAGAACTGACTGTACACATAAACATCTGAGAGAGAATACTTTGAACACGGGCTAGTTCCACCACTCTGTAGAACAGACAGATATAGAAAATCCTCTATTCCAGCATTGTCCAGGATTTTATTAATTTGTATAAATATTTGTTTTTAAATATTTTATACCATATTAGTTTTGTATCATTGTATCTCTTTGATAGTTTTTTATCTAATCCAGCATTCCAGTTTTTTTAAATTGTATGTAACAATGTTTGTTTTCTTCTTTTAAACCTTTATGTCATGTGTATCTTATTTTTCTACTTCTCTGTGATTACTTTTTCATTGCTAATTATATTTTTATCATAGTTTTGGGGGTTTATTTATTTCATCTGCTAGCCTAGATTTTTGTGTTTGATTGTCTTTGTAATACTTAATGTTTGGTTTTGTAAGCATGTCATTTTTATTATTACTTTAAGATACTACCGACCGAGATTTGTGTTTTAAAACCAAAATAAATAAATAAATAAATAAATATCCATTTATAGCAAAAAGAGGAGCACAGGATTTAGGGAGTACATCCAGAAAAAAGCGGGAAAATATAGCTAATCGGAGTTAGAAATTTACAAACAATGGGGCGGCTAAGAACCAATCAGAGTAAAGAAGTGAGGACAAAGGATGGTCAGGGTGAAAGGGTGGATCAGTGGACCATAAAGGAGGTACCACATTGTAGGCATAACAATGCGGGAAGCATGAAAGGGTAGGATTAGAGGTCAAGCCGCATAAGATAATCCAACTAACAATAGGGGGGCAAGATAAAAGTGATTATAGGGTAACAGAATCAGTGTAAGAAGTTAAAAATAGGCAAGAGGAACCTGCAGAGAGAGAGAGAGAGAGAGAGAGAGCTATTTTTTCCCGCTTTTCTTCTAGATACTCTCCTTTAATCCTTTGCTCCTATTTTTGCTATAAATATATATGTTTGTGTTTGTTCTTGTTTATGCCTCTGACGAAGGTCCGGTTTGAGTCGAAAGTAAAGGCCATCTCCCCCACTAATTTAATATATTATTTGTTTGTCTTTTTAGTTTTTTTCCCTTCTTTTTCCCATAGTTTTACTCTGATTAAAACAGTGTTTCTGTTAACCAATTCCCCTTTCGCTGTCTTGTCCTTTTTTATTTCCCCTCTCTGTTTCCTTAATTTCTTTCCAAGAGATGGATACCTGGCTGCTTCAAAGAAATTTGACGAAAATGACTTGATTGTTGATTTATCGGGCAAATCATTTATGTTGACCGGAGCAAACACAGGCATCGGGAAAATTGTAACTATGGAACTTGCGAAACGAGGTAAGTCCTGGACACCGTCCGATGCAATAGAACCTTCCCATGAAATTATGTAAAATGCACATCGCGCACGTGCATACCAACACTATTGGTTGACAATGATATCACACCTTTTTGTATTGGGCTGGTGTGGTGGCGTGACACATACGCGTTCGTGCGTCTCCTTAGTTCACATCTCTGTGGCGGTTGCCGACCAATAGTGTCTATACGGATGCGTAAATGTAATTAGCATATTCATGTGATAGGCTAATTGGTTATTGAGCTAAAACGGAAAAGGGGCGAGTGAAACATGAGCAATACAATCGAAATATCGTAATATTTTAAAGGAACATGCATTACCTTCGGTTGGGCGCTTTTGGGCCATACAAAGCGCGTTTGGTATGAAACCAATGTGGTTGTGAAGATGTTTTAAAAGTAGAATACAATGATTCACGCAAATATCCCTCGAAATTGTCTGGGTTCCTTTGACCTCGTAAACTAACACGGTTCATAATTTTGTGGAGTCAAAATTTGGTTCTACAAAGGCACGCGGACAATATGGTAGGCCTACATGTGACGTAGTTGTTTGGCTAGAAAACCTTATTCTGGTGAGGTTACATTATAGACCGTGTAAGTCTCGCGACGATAAGGTCACCATTAAGCTTCCGGGCACCTCTGAGCTATCAGCTATGTATGGGAGATTAACGTGGGTGGAATTTTGTGTGATTTTTATTTCTGTCACATCATTTAACTTTAATCAGGTGGTACAGTCCATATGCTTTGCCAGTATGCAGACGAGGAAACGAGGAGACAGGTTGTTGAGAAAACTGGGAACAAGGTGAGTGATCAAGGTCGGTGAGTGAAGTCGACACGTGTCATAAAATATCTAAAACTATTGTGCTTCCATAAGTGTAAATTTGCTAAGCAGTATTTTCTGCTTAACATCTTTATGAAATTCGGCCCATAACATATACCAGCACCGACACTAAACTGAAGTGTAAGTGCACGAATTTCTACACTTGGTAAATTCAATCGATATAGGCCCCCTACCGTCATTTATTCTTAATGCAGAAAGTGTGTTTATTTCCCTGAACGAAATTGACACATTTATTTCATTAACTTATTTCCTGTCTTACCTTCAGAACATTCATCTACACGTATTGGAGCTGTCCAAACCCAGAGATGTTTACAAATTTGCAACAAAGTTCGCAGAGAACTGGAAGGAGCTTCATGTTTTGGTAAGAAATTGTCTACATTTATCCCATTGCACCCCTCCTCTAAATTTAAGAGGGCGCTTTGGGATGTAAAGAGTGTTTGTTTTGAAATGAATGGGGTTGAAAAGTAATGTTAAAAGTATAATTTTATGATTCAAATCCCTTCAAACTGTGGGACTGTGTGTAATAACTTCATGGCAGAACACGGGATGCTATTTCGAGGGAACGAAATAACGTTTCGAGGGAATAAAATAAGTCATTTCGAGGGGACAAAATAATTTTACTTTTTTGTTTACTTGATTTTTTTTACCTGTCACTTTAGGGGCTCCGTAAGGTCCTAACCTCATGGTTTTAACATGGTTGACGGCGTGCTACAAATATACTATAACTTTCATGTCAAGAGTGGGAATTCGCTTTGTTATACCTCCATGCTGCAACAAAGCGGCAATACAAAGCGGAGCTCCCACCTATGACGTAACATGAGTGATGGCGTCACAGGGCTTTTCGTGGATTTTTCTGAAAAGCATCAGAGAAGGATATTTAAAACGATTGCTTTTTAAACAATTAAAATCTGTTTCATTTCATGTGAACTCAATTTCCTTATTGATTGAACAATTTTAAATGAATTTCAGCAAAGATCATTTGTTGTCATTCGCTTAAGTAAGTCTTTAAGGTATTTTTAGTTGGTGATTGTTTCGCAAAAAAAACACACCCCAAAACACAACAACAAGAACTTTGCACGAGTGTCCACTTTAAGTAATCTTATTAATCTGAAGTTTCTCTGTATCAACTCTTGATGCGCTGGGCTAAGATATTTCATTGTCATCTGATTTGCAGTTAACTTATTACTTAAAGGGGCTGCGTTGTCCTGATCCAAGCCCTGTACATGGAATTTTGAACTCTTTACCAGTCACAGCAAGCGCGTGCGCACCTTCCATGAACTTTCCGAGAGTTCATAAGTCCATGTGCAGGCACACGACACTGCTCCTGAAGTGTATTCAGTGTTTTTGTATAGGCACTGGCTTTCACACACTTTTTTTCCTAATTATCGTTTTATCAAGGTGAACAATGCTGCAGATTTGGTGTGGAAAAAAGAAATGACGGATTACGGTTTAGATAAAAACTTTGCAATAAATACCATGGCGCCGTACCTCCTAACGAAAACGTTGCTACCGACCATCAACATGACGCCTGGATCACGGGTGGTGAGTATACGCCTATTTGTGATATACCCGTTTATACTCAACGTAAAATAATTGTTACGCCTGAACAACTTTTGACGTAACACTATGAGGCTCGAACAAACGAGTTAATTTATCAATCAATCACGTTTTCAAGTAATGGCTTTTGCCAATCAGTTGTTATGTTTTCATTATACAAATTTATGTAACTTTTATAAGAGGATGATAAGTTTGTTTAAACAAAGTGTTCACACTCTTGACAGATCATAGTTTCTACGGGCGGGGTCTATCCAGAAAAACTGAATCTCTCCGATCTTAACAACGGCAAAGTGGAATCGTACGCTGCTCATGGTTGCTATGCACAGAGCAAGGTAAAATAAGTTTCAGTTTTTTAATATTTGTATCTAACTTTTTATCCCAAGGCCAATAGTTTATTGCTTACGGACATGTAAAACAATAATAAATAAAATAACGCACCTTTTTACAGCCAATAATCATTTTGAATGCTTTCAATAGTTAAAAGTCTATAAGAAGCTCCATGTTGACAACTGACTGATATTTCTTTATAAATATAGTAAACTCTTCGTTGGTTTTTGTTTCTATAAAGTCTGTCTTTCATTTACATTTTAAAAGTGTGAAAAAGACTATTATGAGAATAACATTTACGTCACATTGCAACGTCTATAGACCACTTGCATTGGCCGCCATCATTGATGAAACGTGCACACGTGAAAGGCCACCATTGGCTAAGAGTCGTGCTTTGCACGTACACGTGTGCGATCTTCCCATTGTTTGTCATGATCAAAGATGGCGGTCAGTGACGTCATGTGCAATCCATCCATACATGCAGCGTCAACAACTCATTATGAATGAAATGTGGGCCAAGGAGTATCCGAACGTGCACTTCTCGGCAATGCGTCCTGGGATAGTGGAAACGCCATTGTTGTGCAAATACCTACCGCCCGAAGTGATTCAGAAATTACGTGGAAGGGACGAGCTGCGCACATTGGGACAAGGTGCAGATACCATCGTGTGGCTATGTGCCGCAGAGAAGGTCGCCCAACAACCACGTGCGCAGTTTTATATGGGTGCGTATCTATATATTAAACTTTCATAACATGTTACTGGTGAGTGGACCAACAATTCAAAACCAATATATAACTTCGCAGATCATGCATGGTCCGACAGGCTTGTGAGTGCATATGCCTAGTGTATGATATAATGGTCAGAATAAGGTTGGCGGATATAGAAAAGGATTTGCCCGATGGCTGACCATCATTCGAGCAGGTGAGTATTTCATTGAACTGGAGGCATGGGACCCGTCTTCAGTCCCATAAGTCAGTGTGTGACGTAGTATGTGACTTTTTTGCCGCTGAGCTCGCCGTTTGAAAAACAAAAACAAATGTCGAGAATACCGATTGTTGTGTACTTCACTGCATCACATTCTAGTTCATTGTGTACAGTTCATAAATACCAAAGCATGTTCTACCAGTCAGATGTATCATTAAAGGGAGTAGAATAACTAGTACTTGGACAAGTACATTAGTATCGGAAGAAACAAGGTCGAATCATTTACAATGGCTACGAGACGGCTGGCTGCAGAGACAGCAATGTAGGGATACGGCCACAGCAACCACCGAAGCAGGTCTTAGATTTATGAGGTCACAGCTCGATTTCACAAAGTGCTAGAATTCATCGATGAATTGTGGCGATATTGCCATAGTGATTTGTATTGTGACACTGCACTTTGCTTAGCAATTAAGACTGATACACAGTTAATATCATTTCCCACTTGTTAGCGACGCTAGTTTTTAGTCACCGGTAGAGGGCGCAACATCGACTGGCTCGTAGGGACTGGGCAATTTGACCCAGAAGTTTGTTTGATATATATATCTCTTCTCCGGTAATTCATGTTGTGATATCGGCGACTTACGTTAACAAAACAAATGTCGCCATTCAAGACTACAGTACATGCAACTCGCTCAACAAAGTCACATCCCCTTGAAAACAGGGTTACCATTGGTAATTACTCCAACAATTAATGACCATAAAAACTTACTTGGTAAGGGGCACTTCAGCTATTGATAATGTATAACATTTTAAGAAAAGGTTTCCTTCTAACGAATTTGGTTTCAGATAAATAAAAAAAATTCAATCTGAGAAAAGTTTCGTGTGTGAAACGTTTCTCACGTTGTGAATTCCAATTTCGGATTATTCTTCCTGCGTGGACATAACCACTCCAAATGTTTTCAACAATATCTCAAAACCGCTACCAAATTTTCGAATGCCATTGTCACAGGTGAGTTTTATTGAATAGTATCTACATTTTATTTAATGCTAAAACAGTTGAACAGTTTCAAAAACGAAAGGTATACCTCGCCTTAAAGGCACCATGGAATTAATTATACCCGTACCTTAAAAAAAAAAACTTACGGACTGTATTAATAGACACCTTTGGGTTTTTGTTTCTTTTCATTTTTTCTTATTTTTTACCCTTTCTGATAAATTCAGATCGTTCGGTCGTACCTATGCATCAGCCTGGACTGGACACGGACTCCACATTGGAAGAGAAACAGCAACTCGTGCGCACTCTGGAAAAACTGGCTGATGACGTCAGAAAAGATGTATAGGTCAAAGGTCATTGCAGAAAATGCTGAAATACAGAAGCAACTCTACTCAGAGTTCAAAATGATATTTTAGACAATGAATTTGGTGTATAGTTCTTGATTTTTCTGCAGCTTTTGATAATTATTGATCATGACATCCTTTATAGATACATTGCATAACTGGTATCAAAGGATCGGCGTTCAAGTGCCTACAATCATATTAGTAACATAACCCCGGCGGTGAACATCACTAGTATCCCGTGTGTGTTTAAAACGCTACCTTTTGGCGTATCGGTTCTTGGGCCATTTTTTTTTTTTATGCCCCGACTGCTACATTAATTGCACGTAAACACGGCCTCAGGTACACATGGCCAAACGCGGATGACACACAACTTATTCGTCATTTGATTTGACAAAGTGGCTTGTCCCAGTGCCGACGTAACGTATTTCAGAGATAAAGTCCCTAATGACTATATTAAGTAAAAACTAGTAAAAAGAATAAAAGACGGAATTTCTCATTATACCTTCAGAGCATCATTAGCTAAAAATCCAATATTAATCACATCCAAGTCAACCGAACCCCTTCTTGTCTCACCACATGCACGGGTTGGTTGGTACTGGAGTTAATTGAATCCTCTCAGACGTATTTTCCATTTAGCTTTTCTTTAGTATTTTCTATAAAAAAAAGGGGGTATTGGAATTGGTAGAATTTGGTGTGGTAATAGGGTTAGTTGAATTTCTATGGAACGTCTCATGTGCTTTTTTCCCCTTAAAACAGTTCTTTTTGTTTTTGTGAATACAAAAATTCAAACTGAAAACGGTTATACAATTTATAACGGGGCCTGACCTATTTATTGGTCAGGCTGACACAAAAACTGTTTAAACAAAAATGGAATTTTGACTCAGATTCGGCGTCAGTTTGGCCCATTTCCTGGGTCATTTTGACACAGAGTCCGGGTCACACTGATCCAGAATCGGGTCTAGCCCCAAGGGTCATTTCAACAAATTGTTAGAATAAACCTCATGTTGAAGAATTACGTTGTTTAAGTACATTATGTACCGAGACAACAGATTCCATGATGATGTATACACTGTTATGTTTTCATTAAGATTACATTTAGAGGTTGGTCTTACTTATGCGGTTACATTTACATGTTGAGGCCATCTTAATATTTGAGGAGTGAAGATTAAATTCAAAATAATATAAATCTCATATTGACTTCGTGTACTTAGTTATTCGGTCGCGATCTAGTCATGACCGAAGTTACCACCTGGAGAAAACTGTGCCCCGCCCCCCCCCCCGCCCCCTGCCCCCGCCCCGCCCCTTTTCTTCCGCAGCGTTGTTGGGGTGTCGCGCGTATTCGAACTTCCGGGACCAATGTTGGCCCCAACCATATTTCCACCAAACTTCGCTTGGCATTTGCATTCGCTGGAAATATGAACCGGGCTTATGCACTGAAATATATGAAAATATGTTTTTCTTTAACAACCCAACGAAGAAAATCGAAGACTAAGACCTGACCTCAGTTTCCGGTTTCTTGTAAACAAGATAAGAACTTTGCCGAACTGACATTTTATCATTACACCTGCCTATAAGGGTTTTACAAACTCGTGCGAATTCGCAAATGGGGTGGGGTTTCTAACAAAAATCATTCGTTTCCAACATCCTGACAACGCGCAGTTTTACAGCGTTTAACTCGTCTTTCAATATTATTATCCTCGCTCAAGTTAAAGTCTTGTTTCAATGTTAATTATAACAAATCATTTGTATTATATAAAAACTGAGCTTTTATAAAGAAATTGCTATGAGTTCAAGAATTTTGTTAAAATAGAATTTCAAATTAAGTTTTTATTTCATAAAAATTAAAGATTTCGCTCGACTTGTTTTCTCGTTTTTGATATACGTGCGAGACTTGCACTGTGTATACATGTAAACCTTTTTATTGCCATGTCACAGTCCGAGTTTTTGCCCGACCGAGGTTGGAAAACTATGGAATGCCATAAATGCAAATCGAAAAAAGTTACTCACAGTTTGTAATAATATTACACAAATGGTCGAAAATGGTGTTGAATTTGATGGAAACAAAGAAACAAATCTTGGGAGGTACTTGTTTCAATTGAAAGTTGTGGCAAAATAAAGTCGAATTTGGTCACAACATCTGTTCACACGATTGAATGTTTTGCTATCATTCGGCCGCTCATACCAACCAGCACGGTTTGTTATCAACAATGGGGAAGGTCTAGGCAGACGGAACATTGAACAAAGGACAGACCAGGAATACAAAGAACAACAAAACAATCAAAATACAGATTACCAGATGACAGCTGTTAGGAATACGGCATCGGAGTATTTATATTGCCCAGTTTTCAATGGTTCGATACTGGTTCTTATAGACTGCCATGAATCTGAATACAGCAGTGAATTGCAATCAATGAACTAGTGAACCAACCGAGAACACAACGTACATACGTGATAGGGCAGTGTCCGTGATGGAGCAGCAGTTTATTGTAGCATCACAGGAATTTTCAAAATGGCTGAGAGTTTGCGAAAGAGTAAGCCTACCCCAGATGGATTTTCTACCAAAGGGTGGAGATGCTTACTTTTAGGGCTTATTTTAATAATTTGCATGGAGTTGAGTTTCATCGTAACAACAACGCCTGGAATGCAACCGATTCGTATATTATTATTTTGTAACAAAAACAACATGACTGTGTGGAGAAGAACGCCCTCATTGTTCAGTAAGTACTCAAATGTATCACCGACGCTTACTCCGGACTCGAGAGGAAGGAACCCCATTGTGTCAACAGGGAGGGCTTCTCTCCCTTCATTCCACAAGAAATGGGAAGTTAACTGTACTAAAATACTTCAGGGAAACGAGGAGGAGATCCGACGATCGGTGAAACTGCTCAATGTCTGGCGTCTCGATCCCAAGGTACCGCCCGATCCGTTCATGCCACCGGACAGCGAGGTGCGGACGTGGACGAACGACTGTGATGTGTTCAGGAAAGCCAGAAAATATCCGAGACAATCGCTGTCTGTGGAAGAAGCTGACTTTCCCCTGGCTTATATTATTGTAGCCCATCGTGGGTCCGCTCAGGTGGAACGACTACTGAGGGCGATCTATCAACCCCAAAATATTTACTGCATACACCCGGATCAGAAAGCACCCGACGATTTTAAGAGCGCCATCAAGGCAATAGCGGATTGTTTCGAAAATGTGTTCGTTGTTTCCAGGACAGAAAGTGTTACGTATGCGGGATACACGAGACTACTGGCAGATATAAACTGCATGCGAGACCTCATTGGACCTCATTGGGCTTCCAGTTATTCCTGGAAGTACGTCATCAATTTATGTAGTCAAGACTTCCCCTTGAAATCCAACCTGGAGATTGTGAGAAAGTTGAGATCATACAACGGACATAATGATATCTCAGGAAGTGAGCCATCGGGAGGCAAACGGTATCATACAGATTTCCGTTATGTAGATGCACCCGGAGGACTCCGTAGAACCGAGGAGCGTAAGAAGCCTGCACCCCACGGTATACAGCCGAGGACGGGCATAGCTTATTACGCTGCCACAAGGGATTTCGTAAACTATGTTCTAAAAAACCAGACCGCCAAAGATTTCTTGGAGTGGACCAACGGTACATACAGCCCGGACGAGACTTTCTGGGCGTCACTGCAACAAGCAGCCGGAACTCCTGGCGGACGGTACGAACCGCCGGGCGGCTCAGCCGTCCGTTTCATTCGGTGGTACGGTCAACCTTCTTATCCTAGGTGTCGCGGACGAACGATCAGAATGGTTTGTGTTTTCAGCGTGGGATATACACAACATCTAGCAAAAGTTCAACACCTCTTTGCCAATAAGTTTGACTATGCGTTCGATCCGATTGCACTGCAGTGCATAGAGGAGGCAGTTCAGTTTCGAACGCAGCATCCAGGCGCACTACACTATAAAATCAGCTCCCCGTAGCAACCAATGTTAAATATAAAAAACATATATTTATATATTTAAAAGTCTCTCAGCCTCTAGAAAACACCAAATATCTTTTCTGTCAACTAAACTTATTATTTATTTATTATTATCATGATTTCCTTTTCAAAAACACCCTGAACGATTACACTGGCCAGACTCCATCTTGGAAAAGTTACCCTACACCTAGTTCACCCCAATTGCTTCATTAGCCTACGACAGTGGACTTTATTAAAAGAATCAGCATAAAGCATTAAATCACAACACATAAAACAGTCGTGTAATTTTAAGGGTAATTTTGATACGCCCATGACAGGGGGGGGGGGCTGAAGGGGGTATTGCGCGATCGTTTGCGATCCGCGGTTTCGAGTACACTCCATTTTAAGAAGAGGTGATGACCATTAACAAGAAAAAAGAAAACCATGTTTATCGTCAAAATGCTCTCTTTAGCAGCACTGAAAACATAACAGTATATATCGTAAGAGCATTTTCAATTGTTAAGGTGGTTAGTTTTATATAAAATGCGTAAAAATATTACCGAACATTTTTCCGCTCGGTGGTTTATTCCAGCAGCTAACGTGTATGAATGGGTCCAGGTGAGAATTTTATTACAAAACGTCTCCCCTAAAATGGCTACATATCGAAATAATGTGAAAATGTCATCGTTCGTCCTCTGATTTTTTTCAATGAACATAATATTTAAGGATATAGCTTTCATTCCTGAAAGTTTAATCAAAATACCTCCGTACATCCTCTGGATATTTGACGGTTTTTTTGAGAAAATGGTTTCTGCTTACACTTGGTTTGCTTGAAAACAATCGTCTGTTGACGGGAACATTTGCCTCAGGTAGTGTTAACTCTGAGGAAACGTACACAATCATCTTAAATATTTGTAATACATGTCGTTTACGTTGTTAAATACATGTTGTTTAATAAATTATTAAACTACTGAAGCAGTTGGCAACACCAAAAACATTTAAGATGTTCTCTAGTTTAAAGATTTGGTGAATTTACAACATTTAGAGATAATAACACCCTCTAATAAAATGGACCCGTCCATGCAGTCTGGCTGCCAGCGTGCATAGCAACCGTGAATTCAGATCTTATAATTGTACATAACATGGAATGTACGTGTTCTGCGCGCCGTTTGCACAATGATAGGTTTTGTATGTAACCTTAGAGCGGTCGAGAGTCAAATGAGACTATTTTCAACGTAGGTGGCGCGCTGGTGGTGGCCCCCCCCCCCCCGGCCCATTATGACAAAACTCCACGTGCAGTGAATCGCACGTGATTTGTATGATTTGTATAGGTGAATAATAACATAGTGAAAATCACACACAAACAAAGGGTATCGTGAACGTTTCAACTCGTGCATTTCTAAAATGAGCTCATAGTGCTGTGTTCAGTGGGTGCATTTGCTGCGTGTCAACAGAGAAAGAAAAGCGTGTTTTTGTGAAAGCGCTCTACCGACAATGGGGCAGTTTTTACCGTCGAACAACATCGGCCTGGTCCGCTGGCTCACCCTTGTTGTGTTGTATTGTGTGGTCGTGACCGAATGTTCGTTAGTAAGGTAGGTTAAATTGGAGGGAGGAAATCTGCCACTCACCTGCGGATCTTTTACTGGCAAAAATGCCGTGGCGACTGCCACCTTTATCCTAATTTAGGTCATCCTTATCTGTGTCCAGAATGGTTGACAGAATATATACCGAGAGGAACACACATTTTGAACTACTACAAAGACGAGTGTCGAAATCACGAACTTGTTATTCACACTTTTATTTTTTGAATTTTAATCATGTCAATCAAATTGTTTTCATTGGTAGGCCTAGGGGCATGTAGTGTTTATAGCGACGGGCACTCGATATTGTCACTTGAATGTTTTGTTATAAATTTAGGAGTGGATTTTTAATGATACTTTTACTGCTGACAGGGGTCCGGATGTACACATCTTTTGATGACAGGTTTTGCTTTAATTAGTGTTGTATTTCCTTGACAGCCCCGGTGCAACTAGTCCATGATTTTGTCTGAGGGTTTATAATGATACAAAAAAAAAAAAATAGCCGTGTTAGTCTGATAGATAAAACAAGGAATGTTGTGGTAGCACTTTAAAACTAACTAATTACATTTAGAAAAAAAAATGCATAGGCTTTCGTAGCAACAACTACTTCATCAGATGCAATGAAGGGGACAAGCCAAGTACAGATGTATATAAACAAGAAAGTAACGGGTGAATGAATCCCGCAATAACAAAGGTGGAGTCAGTGACTAAGGAGAATTGGTGGCCATTGTTCAGCAATCAGAGACAGATTTGAAAGGGAAGCTGCTGAACAAAAGATCATCAAGAACCTGAACTGTATTGATGAAGGACTAATAATAGGGACCGTGGTTTCCTGTCCCACTACCAGGAGTAGATTCTCTTAAGTCACTAACTCCACATTTTGTTATTGGATTGATTCACCCGTTACTTTCTTGTATATACTTGTACACCTGTATTGGCTTGTCCCCTTCATTGCATCTGATGAAGTAGTTGTTGCTACGAAAGCTCATGCAGTTTTTTTAAAAATGTAATTAGTTAGTCTTAAAGTGCTTCCACTACCTTCCTTGGTTTATAATGAATAAACACTTAGTTTTCTCTCTGTTCCCGTTTTCAAAGTCCGTCACAAAAGTGTGTGAAGTGAGCTTGAGTTTGAAATAGTCAATATTTTGTCGATTCATGATCCCCAATCGCTTATTACCACTGAGTAACATCCCACCTTAGACTGGTATACGATTTGACATTCTAAAGCATTCCTTGATGCTGTTAGTGTTATAGTCACCGTACTGGCATCTAAGGAATCTCTGACATTATAGAGGATCAATGGGGACTGTATGCAGGGACTTTTCTGTGGGAAGGTTGTAGTGTGGAAGCCAGGCCAATTTATAATTTGGGCCAGTTTGTCAATATTGTTTCTCAAATGATTCAAGAAAGACTAGCACGACCAGCATTGAACCTTATAATGATTTCAAAGCTATGCAACTTTTTTTAAATTTTTAGTACGCATATATGCATAAAATATGGATTTGATGTAGTCCAAATTACTGAAGTTACAGTTTGGACGTCAATGTTCTACTTGATCTTAGGGATTAACTCGCCAACCGTGACAACAAAATATGGGGGTAGCCACACTCCCATATGAGTCCCCCATATCCTGTTCTCGCTAACATTGACATGTGTTTACTTATGAGGGGTTACAACCTTCTCCCATAAATAATTAATATTAGGGCCTATGTAGCATGCACACGTAATCCGCAACAAATATCCGCGACAAACCAAAATAAAATTTTGGATCGGCCAGTCCAATAAGAATATTAAAATAGGACGCTTCGGAGCAATGTTTCCAAACTACCCCCCCCCCCACCCCACAGGCCGTGTACAAACAAGGCAAGGTCGTTTCGCGGCGGGCAAGGCCAGTTTCTACATCGTCCGCGTTGTTCAGAATGTGTGTGTACGGGGTAGTTGTTGTTTTTTTCTTCAGGGTTTGGGGTGCACGAGTCTATTTTGTGTCCAAAAAAAAAATGATATAGATGTCTACGTGTGAGTTATATAAAACGATTGAATGCAGTCTGTGCAATGTGGCTTTTGAAGGTCATCCGGCTTCGCCTCTTGACTAGCCCCAGATTTCACCTTGTGATTATATTCTGCAACAATGCATCCATACACATCCAATATTTGTACGAAGAAAACAAACAGAATTGTAAAACGGGAGCTGTTAGATTGTAGAGTAGTTGTTATTGAAGGGAGACCTTTTGTTTATAGTCGTTTTGTTCGAAAACCTTTACCGTAAGCAGTCAAGATTTTTTTATTATTATAGTTTCAAAAGGATTTACCTTTAAATCCCTTGTTATTGGGTGGTTTAACTAGCGTTGTTGAGCAAACAAGAGAGTTTCAAAAGTTAAATGTGTTTGCTATAGATCTTTATTCACCACTAACATTACGTGTAATATCTATACCAGCTGCAATATTTCTATGTTATCTTGGAATTGGAGACTTAAGTGAAACTGAGACTGGTTAGATCGAAACGAAATATACAATAATACATAGCCAGTTAAAATAACATACTTGGTAAAAAGGAAATACTTGGGTACATTTTCCAGTTATGTTTCATTTTCTAAAGTCCTCGTTTCTTTTTCCTTGATTCTTGTTGTTGGTGTACACAAGGGTTCAGCTGACTCACGTTAAGAGTCTCCGCAAACGACTAGGGCTGGCGGGG